>SJYA01002804.1:333821-405515 GCA_006410615.1 Neotragus moschatus | reverse complement strand
CCCCCCCCCCCCCAAACTTAGACCCTCTGAGCTGGCTTAGCACTTTCTGGGCCTGTTCCCCAGGCCAGAGGAGTTTCCACCCAGGGCCCCACTGAAGGGGTAGCCCCAGGGAGCTGTGGGGGTGACTTGTTTGCTCCCACACACCTCAGGAATGTGCTGTCCCTTCAGGCCTGCCCAGATTCCTGAACAGGGAGTCAGCCCGACACAGCCTGCTGCTTGTGCCCTGTGGGGACACGCTCTGCCTCGCCATCAAAGGGCTGGAGGTTGGCGGCTCGTGCCTGCTGACACACCCCAGAACCCCACGCCAGAGGCCAGGCTGCCCAGACAGAGGGGGGAGGCCACTCCTCTTCCCGCCCTCCCCACCCCCTCACCGTGCCTCCCGCCTCAGGCCCTGTTGGAATGTGACAGGAGTCGTGGCCAGGGCATGTCCCGACAGCGGGAACACAAGCTTCAGCCCGCAAGGCTTCCCTCGGCCCCCAGCTCTGGTTAGGTGGATGGTGGAGGCAGACTTGTGATGCCCGGAAGGCCACCTGAGGTTGGTGCCTCCACTGGTCCCTGTGGTAGCTGCTGCCCCCATGCTGCAGCCCAGCTCATTACAGGTGGAGGAGAGGTCGGAACCCCAAGAACTTGGAGGGGACCTCACAGGCCACTCATTCCAACCACCTCTCTGCAGATGAGAGACAAACTTATCCAGTGAGGCAGAGACTTACCCAGGGCCACATCGTGTGTCAGAAGCAGCACCGAGCCCGAAAGCCAGGTGTTTGAACTCCCCAGACTGGGGCTTCCTACACAGGCTTTCCCAGTCCCGGGAACATCAACACTGTGCCAATAATTCCTTGTCGTGGGAGGCTGCACCATGCTTTATAGGATGTTTAGCAGCATGCCTGGCCTCTACGCATTAGATGCCAGTACCACCCACCCCTGGTGTGACAAGCAAAAATGCCTTCAGATATTTGCCAGATAACAGGGGCCGGGGAAGGAGGGGACCGGGGAAGACCCAAATCACCGTGGTTGAGAACTGTCATTGCTCTAACGTGCTGCCCTCTCAGTTCACTCCTCGGGGCCTGTTAGCACCACTGTTGTCCACAGAACTGGTGTTTGGGCTCCTCTGGAATCTTGTGAGGAGCTTTTTCTTTTTTTCCCCAGCGTCTTCCTGGGCTTCTCCTAGGCTTTTTCCTGGTGGTTTATTCTGCAACCCACATCCCCCAAATCTCTGAGTTGTTGTTTCTAGACTCTGAGAGGCCCTGGAGATGAACAGGACAGATATGAGGCAGGGTAGGGACAAGACAGGACCAGGCCTCTTCTGGAATCAGGCGTGTGGTAAGCCAAGAGCATGGTCGCAGAGACACACCTGTCTCCCTGGGCCCGGGACGCCGTTCATGGGGAGCCCAGTGCTTCCGCTCCGGTCCCTCCTCCACGGCTCTCCTGTGTAGCTCTCCTGGGGGCACTGACAGACAGGCCTTGACACCTGGGTTCTGTTTTCTTCCCATCTCCGGTTTCAGGAGCTGTTGGCCAGAGGAAGTGGCCGGGCCGTGGGATGCAGAGAGCCACAGGCTGACTCCCGGACAGCGGAACAGAGAGTGCTGCCGACGGACGGACGGTATGTTCTTGGTGAGGCCTGCGCCCCTCACTGGGCCCCCTCCTGGGGAGGCTGGCGGGTGAGGGGGCAGCAGGTGGCCCCTCTTGGTGGGGGCTGGTGAAGAGAGTGGTGGAGGCCAGAGAGGCTTGACCTTCAGGGCCCCCAAACCTGGTGACGCCCCACCCCGAGGGGTCCAGGCTGAGCGTACATCTCAAGCCCTTACTTTCTTAGCTAACATTAGTCAAGCATCTGAGTGCCAGCTTCTGTTGTTAGTACTTTCCGTAATCATTACAACAATCCTATGAAATTGGTTGTTGAACTCAACCCAGTTTGGAGTTGAGGAAACTGGTGTTTGGAGAGTTGCTCTTCCCTCTGTGGCGGCCCTCCCACTCCCGCAGGGGCCAGGGGTGGATCACTCCTCCAGCCCAACCCATGCACCCTGTGCCCAGGCCCTGGGCCCTGCCTTCCCCTTCATGTGTTCCCACTGGCCCTGGACCCCTCTCCTGTTCACCACTGACCCACAGGCAGTGGCACACCAGAGCTGAGCACTTCAGATAACCCTGGGAGTGGCCCAGGCCTATCTGCCTGCCTGGTGGGTCCTACCTGTCCCCCTTTTCCCTCAGTTCAGAGGCTTCTTGCCATGTCTCTAAGCCTCCTCCCTCTTTATTTCCCTTAGCAGGTTGAGCTCTCGCCTCCCAGAATGACCAGTGCAGCCCCTGCTAAGAAGCCCTACCGTAAGGCACCACCCGAGCATCGTGAGCTGCGGCTGGAAAGTCCTGGCTCCCGGCCCGAGCAGGAGGTCAGCAAGAATGGTCCCCCTGCCCCAGCTGGCAGCTGCAGACCCCTGAGGCGGGGCCTGGCTGTCCTGAGGGGGCATCTGGTTCCCCTAGTTGGGGTGCGGGTGTGGTGTTGCTGGTACCTGCTTGGGCTCTCAGCTGCTGCCATGCTTGTGGGGGGCCATGCAGACTAATGGGGGACGGCTTTGACACGTCCACACATCCAGGAGCCCCAGAGTCTGTAGCGAAGCCTAAGTGATCTGTGCAGTATTATTCTTGGTGTGAGAGGCTGCCCATCAGACAGAGGTGTCTGGCCTGCCCGGAGCCTGGGACTCTGGCCCTCCGCTGGTGGAGCAGAGCTGTGCAACCTTCGGCCCCTCTGGGCGCCTTTAGGGAGCTCCAGCTGCTTACCCTCAGCCTAGCTATTCTCCACTGTCCCCGAAAGGCTGACCTTCGTCCAGCTTTGCTTTGTCTGGCTGACATTTATCAAATATGTGCTCCCTGCTAGGAACCACATTAGATTCCTAGGAGGCCACCTTCAGGCAACCGCCAAACATTCTCCAAATCGGTGTTCCTCTCTCATTAAGCTCCTGCAGGAGGAGGAGAGTTTATTCTCCTTGATACAGTGTCTCTACCCTGTTGAAATTCATAGAGCACATTTAGAGAACTTGAGAGATGGCTAGCATGTGCCAAGCGCCCAGGGCAGAAGTGCCATCCATGACTTGCCCATTTTCAATTCAGGAAACATTAAAAGGCCAGGTACTGTGCAAGGTGCTGCCCTTTGGCAACAACCCCCCCCCCTCTAGTTTTGTAGACGTGGTCTCTAGGGTTCATCAAGATTAATGTAACCAGTCCAGGTCTCAGTGGTTCCCAGGGCCATAGTCTGGGCCACACACCTCATTGTCCTGCCTGTGATGAGCGTCCTGAAGCTGTGAGGCCAGTCAAATGCCACTCGACATTTCCCTCCTGCCATAGCGTGGGCTGGCTCTGCCTTATGGTTGGCTGAGTTCTGGCCCTTAGGCTCGTGACCGGTGTTGGGGCTTGAGGAGGATGCTGCAGGAGGGAGAAAGTAGGTCGAGACGCTTCACTCCTCTCCATCTGGGTTACCCCAGAGGCTGTCCTGCACTCGTGCCTCCCAAGCCTCTGGGAGGGCCCGGTGTGGCCCAGGGGGGCCCGCAGGGTTTCATCAGAGCTCCGGACCCTACTCCATCCCACCTGGCTTTGTCACATCCCTGGAAAGTCTTCAGCCTTGCCTGCAGGGCCCGCTAGGAGCCCAGTGAACAGCTGAGAGGCTCTCTAGCCCAGGGAGATGGCATGGCCTCTAGGACTCAGAGGGCTTGGAGCTGGTGTGGGAAAGGGCAGGGTTGGAGTCTGGCGGCATGGGCGAGGGTAGTCTCAGCTGGTTCAGAAGTTACTAGACAGCCTCCATCTCTGTGGGGCCCTGCAGCCCACTTGTGCTAGACACGTATGCTGCAGACATGACCCTCTCTGGGGCTGTTTGGAGGAGGTGGGAGTGAGCAGGAGGCAAGTGGTCCAGAGCCGAGCCTCACGCTTCTGTTCTTTTGTGCACAGGAACCACTGACCGACGTGGAGAGGATGAAGTGAGTACTTGCTGCCCAAGAGCCTCCTTGCCTCAGCTCAGTCCCCTCAGCCCCAGGCTGTTGGTACCATTGGGCTTTTCCTTGGATTAGGTAGAGGTAAAGGTTGGGGGATTTTAAGGACTCTGGAAGGCAGCTTGACATTTGGATATTCCTCCTGGAAAAGCATCTGTCTGATGAGAGCCTGGCACTGGGGAGGCGAGTGACTCTGAGGTGCTGCTCGGGCGAGTCCCCAGCTCCCGCCTTCCATGCCAGCTGTCTCTCGTAGCCCTTTCTGTCAGCTCCGTGAGGCCTCTGCAGAGCAGGGCCCTTCTGGGCTGGGTTTCCACAAGCTGAATAATGGAGCAGCTTGACTGTGCAGTGGAGAAACTGGAGCTGGGGGCGGGCTGGCTTGAGCTGTAACCAGAGACAGATGGCAACTGTGGCCCCTGCAATTCTGTCTTCTCCAGTGAGGGGGGCCGACTGCCCCCTCCATCCCCTCTGCCTCCCCCACTCTCCAGGCCCAGCCGTGTTCTCAGGGCCAGCAGGCCTATGGGATACGCTTCCCTGGACTCAGGCTGAGCCTCAGGGAGTCCCTTGCCCACAGCTGCCTGTCCTCCTGTCAACCCTACTTCCTTCCTGAATCCAGCCTGGGACTCCAGGTCGCCCTTCCACCTCTGATGCCCCTCTGCTCTCCACCCCTCATCCTCCCAGGCTTTTGCAGCAGGAAAATGAGGAGCTTCGCCGGCGCCTGGCCTCGGCCACCAGGCGCACTGAGGCTCTGGAACGTGAGCTGGAGATTGGGCAGGACTGCCTGGAGTTGGAGTTGGGCCAGAGCCGGGAGGAGCTGGACAAGTTTAAGGACAAGTTCCGCAGGTGTGGGACTGGGGGCTGGGACACGCATGCATGCATCTCCCTGTTCACGGGGGGTTGTTAGCCAGGCGTGGCCTCAGAGGTGATCCGATTCTGATGTGAAAACTGAAGTTCTGGGAGGGCCACCTGCCCAAAATCCCACATCAAGAAAGGACTGAGCAGGGTCTGAAGAACAGCGTCTTGACCCAGGAGATCTGCCTTGTGTTCTCTACAGGCTGCAGAACAGCTACACGGCTTCTCAGAGGACCAACCAGGAGCTGGAGGACAAGCTCCACGCGCTGGTAATCTGTCCAGGAGGGCAGCTTGGCTGGCGCTGCACTCTTGGCATGGGCTGGGACTTGGAGGGGTCCCATCCTGCCCTGGGCTCGGGAGGGGTGGCTGCGGGCGGGAGGGGCCCGCCCTGTGCTGTGCGAGCAGGGCCGTCTTAACGCTCACGCTGTTCTCTTCTCTCGTCTCCCCTCACGCTGCCACCGCTGCCGCTGTACTCTTCTCTCAGGCCTCTCTCAGCCACAGCTGGATTTTTGCAGTTGCGTCTGAGTTTGTGTGTTTTCTCCCTTGCCCTTGCCTCCTGTTCAGCTGAGATCTGGGATGGCTGGGGCCTGGCCCTTGCCCTCTGCCCACTCCTTTCCTCTTCCTCATGGGAGGCCTGGTCAGCAGTCAGTGCCTCACTCCTGGGGCACAGGTGGGGAGCCTGTTCTTGGCTTGGGCAGAGGTACTGATTGATGTCACCACTGAACACTCACAGCCTCTCAGCTGCAGTGACAGCCAGCCCCACTGCTTGGAGGAAGGGGGCCTGTGGATCCAGTCCCTGAGCTGAGGATCAGAAGACTGTAGCTCCCTCCCTGCTTGACTAGATAATCTCCCAGGTGCCCCCAGCTGCCACCCAGCCCCGCTCCGTGCCCAGCCTCCTCCCCCCACCCAATGGCCTGATCCTGGAAACAGCTCCATGCAGCATAGGCCTGAGCGCCTGGGTTTGCAGTTCTTGCCTCTCAGGGTAGAAGCTCCCTCCCCTGGTACGTAGAGCTCTTTGAGTGCCCTCCAAGACTGGGCAGCTCTTAGACTGCTCTGGGCCTGGGCAACTGTCGGTCATACTCAGAAAGCCCATGCCCCACAGCCCGCCTGCACTACAGGAGAAGTGTCTGGTCTCCTTCTGTCTGTCCATCATCTGTCTCTACTCCATGTGCCTTGGCTGCCCTAGCACCCGTGGCTTCCTGTGTCTCTGGGCTGGGAGGAGGGGAGGAAGGGCTGGCTGGGGCCTGGGCTGGGTTCACTATGAGTCTCGTGCCTCAGATCAAGAAGGCTGAGATGGACAGGAAGACACTGGACTGGGAGATTGTGGAGCTGACCAACAAGCTGTTGGATGCCAGGAACACCATCAACAAGCTGGAGGAGCTCAATGTACGGCATCTTGGGGCCTCCCTGCCTGTGCCACTGTGTCCCCACCCCACTCCCCAGGCGGGGCTGGGCTCTGAACTGCGTCTGTCTGCAGGAGCGGTACCGGCTGGACTGCAACCTGGCCGTGCAGCTGCTAAAGTGCAACAAGTCCCACTTCCGTAACCACAAGTTTGCTGATGTGAGTAGCATGCCTTCCCAGCCAGTGCCTGCCCACCCTTTCTAGGACCCCTTCAGCTCGTTTCTACACCTCTCTGTCCTGTCCTTGCACCTCTGGCTCCCTCGCTTTCTGCTTTGCCTTCCCCTCACCTTCCTGTTTCCCCTCAAGCCAGGCAGCTCAGCCTCTGGTTGGTGTCCTGCATGCTCTCAAGGGCCCATCACTAGGGGCAGGGTGAGGACTGGCCCTATGGGTATTTCTGGAACAGAGATGGGGAGAGGGTCTCAGTTTCCAGATCTGATGCAAGAAGGAGGGGATGCCAGAAGTATGGGCCGTAAGAAAATTGAGAGAGCCCCTTGCTCCAAGGGGAAGCTCTAGACCCCAGAGCTCTGGCCTAAGGCTGACAGGGTCGACAGAAGGAGTGGGCCTTAGCACCAGTTCTGGGGTCAGATCCTGGCTGTGTTGATCAAAAGCTTCAAGTCATTTCACTGCAAAATGAGCACATACCTCGGTGTGCTGTGAGAATAGCTGATAGCAAAGGGCCCCGCACACTGTGAGGAGGGAGCCTTGCACACGGCAGCCTTTATTTTTGCCCTGAAGCAAGCTGTCTTAGGCTGGGATCCTTCCTGTCTCTCCTTCTCTCGTTCCTGTACCCCAGCTGCCCTGTGAGCTACAGGACATGGTTCGGAAACACCTGCACAGTGGTCAGGAGGCCGCCAGCCCCGGGCCTGCCCCCAGCCTGGCCCCTGGGGCTGTGGTGCCCACTTCGGTCATTGCCCGCGTGCTGGAGAAGCCAGAGTCTCTCCTGCTCAATTCAGCCCAGTCAGGCAGCGCCGGGCACCCCTTGGCTGAGGATGTCTTCGTGCATGTGGATATGAGTGGGGGTGACCCAGGTGACTCAGTTAGCCCGCCAGCCCCGAGCAGCCCCAGCCCCCAACCCAACGGGGAGTGCCATTCCCTGGGCACTGCCGAGGGCTCCCCAGAGGAGGAGCTGCCCCTGCCGGCCTTTGAGAAGCTGAGCCCTTACCCAACCCCATCTCCACCACACCCACTGTATCCTGGCCGCAGGGTGATTGAGTTCTCTGAGGATAAGGTGCGGATCCCCCGCAACAGCCCCCTGCCCAACTGCACATATGCCACCCGCCAGGCCATCTCCCTGAGCCTGGTGGAGGAGAGCAGTGAGCGGGCCCGCCCCAGCCCTGTGCCTAGCAGCCCTGCCTCAGCCCAGGCCTCCCCCCAGCACCAGCCCCGCCCCGCCCCACCGGCCCTCAGTGCCCCGGCCAGCTCTGCCAGCTCCGAGGAGGACCTGCTGGCCAGCTGGCAGCGGGCCTTTGTGGACCGCGCTCCGCCCCCGGCTGCTGTGGCCCAGCGCACAGCCTTTGGCCGGGATGCACTCCCTGAGCTGCAGCGCCACTTCGCCCTTGGGCCCGCTGGCGGAGATGAGGTGCAGGCACCATCGTCCCCACCTGGTGACAGTGGGCTTCTGCTGCTGCCTGAAGCTGACCCTGGCTTTCCCAGGGAGGAGGATGAGGAAGAGCTGAACCTGCCCATCAGCCCAGAGGAGGAGCGTCAGAGCCTGCTGCCCAGCGATGCTGGCACTGAGGAGGGGCCCAGTGCGCCTTGTGCTGAGGGCAGGGTGTGGGCACTGCCCAGCCCCAGCCGCCCCCAGCGCAGCCCCAAGAGAATGGGGGTGCACCACCTGCACCGCAAGGACAGCCTGACCCAGGCCCAGGAGCAGGGCACCCTGCTGCACTAGCTCCCGGCTCGCCTTCCCGCCGCCACCGCACTGGGACCGCAGGGCACCCCTGCCCTTGCAGCTCAGGGTCTCCGCCCAGCCCAAGCCCTTGGCCTCTGCTCCCTGCGCGAACAGGGCCAGGCCACACCAGGCCTTTCAGCTGCACTGACCCTAACTGGCACCAGCTGGCCTTGTGGCTTTTCCCTCCTGGAATATTTATTCTCCAATGGTAACGTGCAGCTGGGGTTCATGACCTTTCTTCCAGTCAGCCCAAATCGGTCTGTTCTGGGGAGCTGAGGCGATTATTACATCAGTGTTTATCCTCCATCCTCCTTTCATAGCCACCAGTTTTTTTTTCCCCAGAGTGTAGGGGGTCATTGGGATTATTAACCTCTAAGTTCTAGCTTTTGACCTGTTTCCCTCTCCTTCAATCCTCTGCACGAGCTGTTGCCTTCAAGGGGCCTAACACAGCAGGCCCTCGGGGGTGTGGGAGAGGACTGACTCAGGGCTCCTCAGATGTTCCTCCTCCCTCTGGAAGGGAGTAGAGAGTGGGATTCAGGGGTCTTAAACTGGGCTCTAGGTGAAGCCTGGCCCCACTCCCAAACTTGGCTCTAGACTGTTACTCCCAGCACTGGGAAATTTTCACATTGGTAACTTTTAAAATTAAACTATTTTACTGGAATGGCCTCATTTGTTTGACTGACCTTCCTTCTCCAGTCTTCTCCCCATTCTTGAGTATCCCCAGTCCTAGTCATGTCCTAGTCTTTGCTCCTGACTCCCCCTGCCTTCACTCTGCCTGGGGCTTCTTTGGGCACAGAGCATCTGGTGGGGAGAGAGTATCCCTCAATTAACCTTGGCAGGGCTCCTGAGTCTCCTTGGGGTAGGGTCCAGCCAAGTTTTGGGGGCACTTTACCTCACTTATGGCCCTTACAGGGCCAGTGTAAGGTGTCACCCCAAAAACCCAGGTCCTAGAAGTCAGACCTGAGCCAGACTTGCTTGAGACATTTGGGGCCAGTGGATACTGCCTGGAGCTTGGGCCATAGGGTAGCACTGCCACCTAGTGATGTCTAGAGGTATTTCCAGTTCCTCCCCTACTGCCATCCCCCAG
The DNA here is from genome assembly GCA_006410615.1 of Neotragus moschatus. Taxonomy (NCBI): domain Eukaryota; kingdom Metazoa; phylum Chordata; class Mammalia; order Artiodactyla; family Bovidae; genus Neotragus; species Neotragus moschatus. Next base: position 396,318 of record SJYA01002804.1, on the reverse strand, counting down.
TGACCAGAGCCACACACCAGGTTATAGAGTTCATAAAATCTCTTCCGAGCCAGCGGGCTGCAGCCAGAGCTGCCAACAAGTCCAGAAGCGTTGCCTTGGGTTCCAGTGCCCCCGAGGATTTTGTTGAGTCATAGCCTCCAGAGCCTCCCACCACACCGCCAGGAGCTGCCAGAGCCCCAGGCACCACCCCTTATCCCCAAGCCCCAGGGTCTGACCCTGACATCTGGGGCAAAGTGCTGGAGACACAAATATAATGATGCGCAGAAATGGAGAGTCACATCTCAGTCTCAGCCAACAGACTGTCCCCTAGTCCTGATGTCATTAGCACCATCTGAGAGCTGGGATCTGTGGAAGGCGGAGGGGTGTTCAGACCACCATGCATCCCTCTGGGGACCACAAACAAGTGGCCTGAGTTTCCCACACCCTGTCTCCCTGGTCTCAAGCCTCCGATCAGCCTCTGGGGGCTCTTACCACTGGGGCCCATCCAGGAGCTGCTGCCCTTCTGGTGGGCAGCAGGCTCTCGTGCTCGCTCTCGTTCCTGGGTGTCGCCAGGCCCTCCAGCCACCTCCTCCTCCTCCTCCCCCTCAGAGAGGAGGTCACAGATCTGCTGCTGCAGCTCTGGGCTAATGCTGTTCTCAGCCAACACCAGACTCCGCAGAGCTGTAGGGTAATTTTCTACCATGTCCAGCAGGGTCTGCAGTGGGGAAGGATATGGAAAAGGGTGAATGCAGTTAACGCGGCTCCTCAGGCTCCAAGCTGCCACCCCTTCGGTATGTCCACAGAACGTATGTTGAGGCTAACAACCTCTGGTCCATCCCCCAACATGAAGACTTCTCACCTGAGCTGACTGGTTGGTGAGCCCTGTGCCCTCCAAGTCTAGGACCTCTAAGGTGCGGCTAGAGGCCACAGCTACAGCCAGCATCCCTGCCACGTGGTCACCTGAGGAGACAGCACACACACACCTGCAGTCATTTGTGGGCCTGCTAACTTTCCCACAGCCTCACCCTAAACACCTGAGATCCCACCCCAGGCCAGGAAAGGCTGGCAATTGGTAGATGGCCAGGAGGGGAGCATTGTGACTGGCCAGTGAATGGATGAAGCCAGCCAGGCCCCAGGGGTGGTGATGGATGCTCTGATCTAACTGTTGGTCAGCTGGTCCTCCACACCGGTGGCTCCTGTACTTCCACCCACAACCCTTTTTTCCTCTTCCTTCTCCAGTGTAGTGGTTACCATGGCAACTGATGATCCCAGGTTCTTGGAGGTGGGGTGAGGGGCGTGCTGAGAATCAAAAGGGACTTTTGCGAGCCTCACCCAGGGGGTTGTAGTCCAGATTGAGAACGCGGACCTGGGAGCTGTGGGCCACGGCAATGGCGAGGCGGCTCCAGCCCTTAGGGGTGATGCCGGGATTAGCGCTCAGTGTCAGCTCCTTCAGGCCTGGGCAGTGTCACAGTGAGAAGCCAGGATGGGGAAGGTCAGGCCTTTCTCCAACCCCTCCCCCACCTGGAGATCTTTGGGGTGTCCCTAGTGACTGAGAGCCACACCACCCCCTCCACAGAGTTTCAGGGACATTAGAGCCCCATGCCCTTCCTGCCTGCTGTAGCCTGGATTCCTGTGTCTCCATTCCTGCTCAGCTCCAACCCTCCCTCCTTGAAAGGATATGAAAATCATTCTCACCCACACAGTAGAGCCCTCTTCTCCGGGCCAGGCCCTGCCCCTCTGCACTTAGTTTTTAACTTTTCATCAAAGCCACATCAGCCCTTGCCCTCAGCAGGGCCCTTGCTCACCTGACTTGGCCCCGTCAGGCGGGAGGAGGCCACAGATGAGGTTGATGGCTTCATCACCCAGCATGCAGTCCCCCAGGTCCAGTGCCACGAGGGCAGGGTGGAGGGCCAGGGCTGGATTCAACAAGGCCAGCCCCGCGTCCGTCAGAGGACTCCCATGCAGGCTTAGGGGGTAAAAGCAGAGAGCAAAGGTTACTGCCATCATCAGCCCTGTCTGTAAGGGGGAAAGCGCACCCTCCTTGATGGGGAGCCCTAGAGGTGAGGAGGATATTCGGTCACAGCACATGGGAGAGGCTCTGGGAAGGAAGAAAGTTCTAGATTCTAAAAGAATGCAGTCAGAAGAGGAATGTGGCTTCTTTTGGAGGGCAAGGACTAGGCTCCAGATCAGAACACAGAAGGGGTGTGTGGGGATGGTATTTTGGACAGAATGTATGGGCAGGGATCTAGTCCTCGGGAGGATTCCTTCTTTGGGGACCGAGCAGCTGCCCTGGAGAAGCCACTGGGGTGATCAGGTTGGGAGGTACAAGGACCCTGCCAGGAAGGGGGTGGGTACCCTGTCTCACTTTGGGTGGGGCTGGTGTTCACAGTCTGGAGATAAAGCAGGAGCTTGGAGGGTGTGGCGGGTGTATGGTCAGAGAGGAGGTGCATGAATAAAGGGTGAGAAGGTAGGTCAAGTGCAAAGACAGGTACAAGGAGGTGTGGGAAGGAGTGGCAAGAGGAGTGAGAGGAAGGGGTGTGGTGCCCAGGACCCCCTTTCGAGAGAACACACTCACAAGAGGGACTGGATGGAGCGGTTAGTCCGCAGCGCCTCCGCCAGCTGCTTGATGCGGTTGGGGCTGGACACGACGCCCAGGTTAAGGTTGAGCTGCGCCAGGGACGTGGCCCCGGCCAGGGCCCGGCAGATTCGGCCGAAGTCGCGGTCGCAGAGACGGCAGCCGCGCAGTGAGAGCAGGCGCACGGCGTTGTCGCGCAGGCCGCGGCAGATGTCCCGCACTTCGGCGCCTGACAGAGGCTCCCCCGAAATCTGGATGGAGCTGGGCAACATCGTACCCGCGGCTGGGCCTCCGGGGCCGGGTCCCAGGCCGCGGCCGAGGTTGGCGGGGCCGCGGGCGGGGTCGGGGCTGGGGTCGGGGCCCGGGCTGGGGTCGCGGACGCAGAGGGGGTAGAGGGGGCGGCAGAGGCGCAGGAGGCGGCGGCGGCGGTGGGGGTGGCGGCGGCGGCGGCGGCGGCTGTGGCGGCGGCGGCGGAGAGGAGCGCCGGAGCCGGCCGGGATTGCGGAGCTGCCGAGGTCGCCGGCCGGGCTGAGACCGAGCGGCGCTGGAGCTGGGACGGACCGTGGGGTCCGTGTCTGGGTGACGGGTCGGGGGGCGCGTTCCGGGGTCGGGCGGGCACTGCTCCTCGTCCCTCGCGGTTGTGGCGGCGGCTCAGGGACCTCAGCTTAGGACGCGCGGGACCAGTGTCCGCTCGGAGGCCGCATCTGCTCTCTCCCTTCCTCCAGCCCCGCTCCCCCTACCGCCTCGTAGGGAGAGCCCGAGGCAGGCAGGCCGGCGGGCCGGCAGGCGGGCAGCGGGCGGCGGACTGGAGCTCAGGCTGAAGCTGCTGAGCCGGAGCGGGCGGCGGGTTCCCATGGCAACGGCCGCGTCACCACCGCTCGCCCCGCCCCCTGCCCGGCTTAGGCCACGCGGACCCGCGAGGTTTGCGCACACCCGGCGTTCAGGTGTGGACGCCCTTCGCCTGGGTGTGGGGCCAGACGACAGGTGGAGAGTAGGTAGCCGGGTGGAAGCCTGGGTCGGGAAGGGGATGGGGAGAGGAGAATAGAGCATGTCCCGTGGAGATGGCGTTTGGGACTATTAGTGTACCGGGTACTTTTGCTCATTTTTTCGTCGTGCTTTCGCCAGGATCCAGGCACGCCTCTCTCTCAAGGAGGGATCCCCGGCGCCTACCGGCTCCGCCATCCAGTTTCAAGGTCCCTAGGGCCCTTTAATCTGTGCCTCGCCCCGCCCGTGCGACGAGAGGCGCCGCGTGCGTGGGGATTCCAGCCGCGTGCCCCTTGCCATGATAGCTGCGGCCCCCGGGGTCCCGTCCTGGCTGAGACGGCCTGAGTTGACAGGCCCAGTGGAACCCTCAAAGGGTCCTTGGAGCAGGTGAGCCTCGGGTAGATGCAAGGTGCTGGTGCGGCTCCTTTCCCAGGTGATCAGGGCGCTGCTGATGCTCTGACGTTCTCAGTACTCGTGGAGACTGGAGTGGCCAAAATGAAAGGCGTGCCAGGATGGCCGCCTGGAGTGGTTTTGCGGCCGTGGATGGTGGCTGGAGCTTTCAGTAAGGGCACACTGCTTAACACAGGCAATGCACTTACAACCTGGTCCACTGGTAACAGTGTATCCCATATGATCATATAGGGCAAACCCTAGGCATGTGTTTTTTAGTTCCCTTATTAGAAAGGAGAAGTGCTGACCCAGATTTACTAGGGTAATGAATTTTTAAAAAATGAATCATACAAAGTAGTGAAGGGAGGCCAACGATCCTGTTCCTTCCATTAACCACTCTAAGTAACTCCTTAGGTGGACGAGATTAAATGGCTAGTGGGGGTGGATGTGCTGTGCTCGGGGTGGTTATTGCTTTTAAGAGGAAAGACTGAGAACTGAAGAAAGCTTTGTTGCTCTGGCCCCATATAACCAGGGCAAAGCCAATTTTGGCTTCAGATGTGAGCTCCCACAGTAAGATTATCCTTACACAATGACCCAGGTGCTGAAGGACCTTGTTATGACATGGGGTTGCATCTGGAAAGTTGTGCCCAATTGTCACTGCTCCATAGGCATCCCAAGAGTGACACGGAGGCCAGAGTCAAACTGGGTGCACTGTTCCATCAGATTCATGGTTCTTGAGCTAAGACCTCCATGATGCTGCACGGATTCTCATTCCCTCTGCCTTGGGGACAGGCAGTCTTCAACGTAGTCGGTGTAGTCTGGACTGCCCCACTCTAGTATTAGTATTTTTGGCTATGCCATCAGACTGTGGGATTCTAGCTCCCTGATCAGGGACTGAACCCATGCCCCTGCAGTGGTAGTGCAGAGTCTTAACCACTGGTCTGCCAGGGGAAGTCCCTGGGCTGTCTGACTTTCACTCTGCTCGCATAGGGGTATACTTAAGGGAGGAACATGTGACATGACCACCACTGACAGAATAGGGAAGTGCGCAGGAAGAGGGGTGGCAGGGAGGACTACTGGAATGGGTAGCTGCAGGCCCAGACTTCAATCAATATTTTAATTACCAAGTCTATATTTAGCAAGACAATGTGGGAGACATAAAGAGGAAGGAAAGGGTAGGTGGTGAGAGGGCCTCCGAGGAGCTGACCCACTTTTTGCACTGGCTGCAGAGCCCTGCAGTCCTGGCCAGGAGTTCCCGGCCTTGTGCCCCCAGAAGCCCGACAGGCATCAAGGAGATACTTAAGTGGCTACAGCTCGGTGGCAGCTGCAGACCCCATCAAAGAGACACACGTCATCAGTACTGTTCTTTAATCTTCCTCCGCTTCACCGCTGGGGGTAAGGGGCCAGCCGGGGATTTCAGGTGGGGTCAGTGTGACTGCAGGGTCACGGCGACAGCCCTGGCTGTGGCATTGAGCACGGTGGTGGGAAGCCTGGCAGCAGGGAGTGCGGCGGGGATGTCTCTGGGGACCCTCTGTATGGGCGGGATGTTGGGGCCCTCCAGCGTGTCCAGGATCCCTGAAAGGAGGAGGATGCAAAGTGAGTGGGGGTTGGCAGGGCCCTGCCCTGGGCAGCTGTCCTTCCCCTCCCCACAGCCAGGCCCTCCTGTCACTCACCCTCTACCACCTTGTGGTAGGCAAAATGCAGATAGAGTAGGAAGAGCATGTGCAGGGTAGCCAGGGTGCCACAGAGGAGCAGCCGCTGTGTGGGGCCCACGGTCCGTGACACCAACACTGCCACCTTGGGTAACAGGAATAGAGCTCAGAGGCCTGCTCCAAGCGAGTGGTGTGAGGAAGCCACTCTTACCCAGAGCAGAAACTCTTTGTGAGATCGGACTTGAGCTTTGAGCTGTTTTCCCAACTCCTTGGTAGGGCAGCCCACCCCTAGAAACCTCCTGCCCAGCTTACCATGCGCAGGGTGGACAACCCACCCACCAGCAGCCAGAAGAGGTAGAAGAGGGCGTGGAGGTGGATGTTATAGGTGATGAACAGGACAATGCAGTGTCCGAAGAGGCCGTAGCCCTAGGAAGGAGGATGGTGGAGAGGAAAGTCGCTCAGACTGAGCTGGCCTCGTGGGGACCTTGAAAAATAAATGGTCCAGTGGCCAACTCACCCCATTCCAGACCCTGGGGCCCTAGGACAGGTGCAGACCAGAGCCCGGTTACTCTTTTAGATCACACTTGCCCACCACTGTGCTGGACTCCTTACCAGCAGTGCCAGCATCTGGAGCATGGTGATCTGTGCGTTGCACAGATAGGCGAGGAAGTAAATGAAGGACGAGACGCCTAGCCAGTAGCCGAAGCAGGTGCCAATGGCTGTGCCCATCAGGGTGCCCTCCCGCTGTGGGGTGAAGGCTCTAATTAGTTCTGTGAGGCCTCTGGTCTCAGTCTCACTCAGGGCCTCCTCCCTCAGGGCCTGCTTCTATCCACCATGTCTCTGTGGGCAGCTTTCAACTCATTTCAGTCACCTCCCACAAAGTCCTCTGTCCTGCTTACGATAATGGTGTCAGATGTCTTCATCCCATGGAGGAGGATGGCCACCAGCGTGAAGACAAGCATGAGAGGTCCGTAGAGCTCACCTGCGATTTTCTGTCAATATACCAACTCATTCAGGCTGGGGGGTACAATGGCTCTTCTGTTGTTATCTTCCCGGGCTTTGCCTGGTGGCCCCACCCTCTGCCCCAGTTCCTCCCCCGGCTCTTCCAGACATGCTACGCCCCCCTATTCACCTGGGGGAAGCTGACCATCTTGACAGGGATCATGGATTCCAGGAGCCTGGGAGGGGAGAGGAGAGCAGGTGAGAGCAGAAGCAGCACTAGGCCATGAGGTTATGGAAAGCCTGAATCTTACTCATCTCACTAACTGAAGAGAACATGCTGGTTGGTAAGGAAAAAGAGGGTGGTAAAGACAGATGAACGAGGAAATCACTACCCTGGCCCCTGAAAATGCTTTCAGGAAGAGCAGCCCTGACACTGTGCCGACTGATGCAGCAGTAAGAATTCAGAGACCCCTGGGCCTTTGGAAGGGCTTGGCCATTTACCTATGTGACCTGTTCCCCTTTAAAAGACATGCAAACCTCAGCAGGGATGTAAAGATAAACCCCTGGGAAATGTTTAGAAGGAAAGTTGTCACTTGTGAGAACCAGGGTGCCCCCGGCCTCTTCCTACTTATCATCCCTTCAGATACCACTGAGCATTTTCTTGAGAAATATATTTGAAGTAGTATTAAAATTCCAGACAAGACAAACAGAAGTACCAAAAACTTCCCCACTTCTTAAGTGAGTAGCTCCTAGTAGTACCTTAGATCTTGACTAGATTTTACTTCTGAGAAAGCTGCCCTGTTCAACCTTCTAGCCAACCCTGGGTCAGAGGTCCCTCCTGGGTGTGTCCCTTCATGGCAAATGAGTGCTTGAGGGCTGCCCCTGAGTTAGGCATCCCATCTTATATCTAAGGCTCCCAGACACAATTACTACAGCGCCTGATGCACAGCCAAAGCTTAGTAAATACTTGCTAAGTGGTAGTGGGTTATTTGAAAAGCACTAGTTGAATTAAAGGATGAACAAAGAACCAAGCCAAGATTAAATTCAGTTCTTGAAGTTGTTTAACAACTATGTGTTGATATTCAGATTCAGAGGCTATTCTGGTCTTGAGAATTAAAAAGTAAACAACACAGAGCCTACTTGTGAGGAAGTCTTCGGAAAGAGAGACCCAGGAATAAGGAAGTGCAGCACTGCTGAAATGTTGCCTGTTGGAAGTGCAGAGCCCTACTGGAGCACCAGAAAAGGACAAACCGGGTATGGGGAGCAAAGGAAGTGGCATCTGAGCCAAGCTTTGAGGGAAGATGAACAGTTTATTAGATGGAGAAGAGGAGGAAGGCAGTGTGTTATCACCACGCCCTGTTCTATGACAAGAGGTGTGGTGTGGCTGGGTCATGATGAGGGGAGTCTAAGGGTTTGCTGTCTGGTTGTAGTTTGGACGAAGGACTAGGTGTTAGGAGGGCAGTTTCTGTCAGGAGGAGGAGCCTCACCTGCTTCGCACCTGGGCCGGCTCCACATCAAAGTAGGGTCTCAGGATGTCGATGTTGGCATACAAACTGAAGGCTCTGGAGGCTTGTCTCTTCCCTGCCTGCCACATCTATAGCAAGGAAGATGGGTGGGGTGGAAGGGTGCTGTCAAACTCTTGGCTCTACGCTCTGTTACTTATTTTTTATCTGATTTCAACATGGTTTGCACTGGACAACCTGGGGTGGACTTCACCAACTCCAGAACCAGAGGTCGCCTGGGTATACTTTTCCACCTGTCAGGGAGCCAACTGTGCTTACCTGATCAGCCACCTGCCGGCTCAGCTGTCCCTTAAAGCCTTTCATCCCCAGGAACTCCCCATCCTCTTCTTCAGCGGCAGCTGCATCAGCATCCACTTCTTCCTCACGCAGGCGCTGATGCAGCTCACCCATATCCTCGAAGCTGGAGCCTGAGGTATCATCCATGTTCTCCATGTCAATCACTGCTGAGCCCCCACCCTGTGAAGACAACAGATCCTAGAGTGCAGGACCTTTCTGCTTCATCCAGTTGAGTCCTTCTCGGTTCACCACAAGGTTTGGGGCTAGGGGATAGGACTTGAAATCACCACAGATGATGCCATTCTCTTCCCCTCATTTGCTCTCAGAGCCCCTGCTTGTTTGGTTCTCTGTTCTAGTCTGGGGAACCTAGTCCCTGTCTTCCGTATACAGCTTTTTCCTACCTTCCCTACCAAGGCCCCAAAGGGCTGCAAAGTGCCCATTTCCTTAATCTCTCCCAACCCCCAAACAAGGCTATGCGCACAAAGTGTGGTTTTGGCTAGTGAATCCCATCCACCCCCAAGCCCTCTCCTGCCTCCCGCCATGTCTGACTCCGACTGACTTTCTTTAACTTGTGGAAAGCAAGGGCAATTAGGCCCAGATACCTAAAGACCCTGGCTGGAGTACCAGTCTGGACCTTTAAGATCAGCACTAGTCCCACTGCCTTTCTTGTGCACGAAGACTCAAAGAGAAANACTTGGGAAATAGTAACATTTATATAGTAGGTTGAAGACTGGATTTAGAAGGTTTGATCAGATGAGGAGGAGGAGATGGATGCTCTGAAATCAAGGCAGCCGAGTTTGGAAACAGGCTTCTCTCAACAATGCCAGGTGTAGCAGAAGTGTATAGTAAGATAAAAGTTGAGTAGTGTCAACTGGGTGAGCAGTATGTGAGCCTGTTCTTAGTAACGTAGCCTCTGTGAATGTGGCTGGAAGCCATATTGCAGGTTTTTTACTTTCTAAGGAATTTGTAAGAAACTTTCTTTCTGGGTGTGCTTGGTCTTTGGTTAATGGGCCTGAGCTCTTTCTGGTTGCAGTGAGTGGGCTTCTTTGCAGGCCTTCTCTCCCTGTGGAGCATGGGCTCTGGGTGCTGGCTCAGTAGCTGTGGTTCATGGGCTTAGTTGCTCCCTGGTGTGTGGGGTCTTCCTGGACCAGGGGTCGAACCCGTGTCCCTCCTGCATTAACCACTGGACCACCAGGGAAGTCCCTGCAGAGGGTTTTAAATGAATGGAAGATAAAAATGAAGGCTTTCCCAAAATCAAATGAAGGACTGGGGGAGAAAGTAAGGTCTAATGAGGGACATCTGGGCAAAGGGAGGTTTTTGAGGGGAATGTCAGGTGGGGGTAGGTATTGCATACACAGAATCAGGCTTCATTTAGTATTTTTCCTATCCCTTTAGAATTTCCGTGTGGATGTGGTACACATGGATGAAAACTCATTGGAGTTTGACATGGTGGGAATCGACGCAGCCATTGCCAATGCGTTTCGGCGCATTCTGTTAGCTGAGGTATCAGTGGGCGCGGTGGCAAAAGTGGGGTTGGGGGGGGACCTCGCTTGGGGGATTGTCTCAAGCGGTGTTCTTGCAGTGTTGCTGAGCATTCCTCCTGCTCATTCTTTGTAAACTTTTCATCAAGTATCCTAGGATGAGGTCTCTGTCTCCCTGTATCCGGACACGAGGGAGTTGATGGGGGCACTGCAGGGTCTCTCTCCTTGGGCAGGTGCCGACCATGGCTGTGGAGAAGGTCCTGGTGTACAACAACACGTCCATCGTCCAGGATGAGATCCTTGCCCACCGCCTGGGCCTCATCCCCATTCATGCCGACCCCCGTCTTTTTGAATATCGGAACCAAGGTGAGGGTTTGAGAAAACGACATTTGGGGAAAAGGGGAGCCGTGCTCCTCTGAAAGGGATCCTGGAATCAGACTGCCTGTGTTTGAATCCTCTATTATTTGCCTTGGGACCCTGGGCCCATTACCAGTCTTGGGGTGCATCCATGCTCTTCTCTGTGAGAACACTTACCCTCGCCCTTCCTGTGTTTGCCAAGAGAATGAGAGAAATGTGCCAGGTGGGTGGCACGGTGCCCGGTGCTGATGTCTCCGTCAGTGCTGTGAGCGCCCCACCTTCCCCCTTTGTGCAGGAGACGAAGGTGGCACAGAGATTGACACCCTGCAGTTCCGGCTGCAGGTCAGGTGCACGCGGAACCCCCACGCTGCTAAAGACTCCTCTGACCCCAATGAGCTCTATGTCAACCACAGAGGTGCACGCTGGGAGCTGTGGGAGGAGGGGGGCTCGCTTCCTGGTGGGGGCATTTCAGGGACTCGGGTGTGATGTGCTCCCCCNTGTACAACAACACGTCCATCGTCCAGGATGAGATCCTTGCCCACCGCCTGGGCCTCATCCCCATTCATGCTGACCCCCGTCTTTTTGAATATCGGAACCAAGGTGAGGGTTTGAGAAAACGACATTTGGGGAGAAGGGGAGCCGTGCTCCTCTGAAAGGGATCCTGGAATCAGACTGCCTGTGTTTGAATCCTCTATTATCTACCTTGGGACCCTGGGCCCATTACCAGTCTTGGGGTGCATCCATGCTCTTCTGTGAGAACACTTACCCTTGCCCTTCCTGTGTTTGCCAAGAGAATGAGAGAAATGTGCCAGGTGGGTGGCACGGTGCCCGGCGCTGATGTCTCCGTCAGTGCTGTGAGCGCCCCACCTTCCCCCTTTGTGCAGGAGACGAAGGCGGCACAGAGATTGACACCCTGCAGTTCCGGCTGCAGGTCAGGTGCACGCGGAACCCCCACGCTGCCAAAGACTCCTCTGACCCCAATGAGCTCTATGTCAACCACAGAGGTGCACGCTGGGGGCTGTGGGAGGAGGGGGGCTCGCTTCCTGGTGGGGGCATTTCAGGGACTCGGGTGTGATGTGCTCCCCCTGCAGTGTACACCAGGCACATGACGTGGGTGCCCCTGGGGAACCAGGCTGACCTCTTCCCAGAGGGCACTATCCGCCCAGTGCACGATGACATCCTCATTGCACAGCTGCGGCCGGGCCAGGAGATTGACCTGCTCATGCACTGTGTCAAGGGCATCGGTGAGACCTTTTGACTACACTGTCACTGAGACACGACTGAGGAACTTGGCTGAGATGCTCCCAACAGGCAGAAAGCCACTGGCCCTTCAGTCAGTAGCTTAGGGAATGTGAAGAAGGGTCTCCTCCCAGACTCTGAGTGCCCTTTTTCTTCCAGGCAAAGATCATGCCAAGTTTTCACCTGTGGCAACAGCCAGTTACAGGCTCCTGCCAGACATCACCCTGCTGGAGCCTGTGGAAGGGGAGGCGGCGGAAGAGCTGAGCCGCTGCTTCTCACCTGGTGTTATTGAGGTGCAGGAAATCCAAGGTATGGCATTTGGGATGCTGTGTAAGCCTGGCCCTAAAGCATATTTCCTTTGAAGATAGCAGAGAGAAATTCAAGCTGTGGGCTCATGTATTTATAATACGGTTTGTTTTCATTAGGTAAAAAAGTGGCCAGAGTTGCCAATCCCCGGCTAGATACCTTTAGCAGGGAAGTCTTCCGGAATGAGAAGCTAAAGAAGGTTGTACGGCTTGCACGTGTTAGAGACCACTATATCTGTGAGTTTCAAGTTGAGGGTGGGGCGGTGATGGCTTTTTGGTGCCGCAGTTTGCTAGAGGTCAGATGTGGAATCTAGCAGTATGTGTAAGGCACGTTTCTCTCTGGTCCCCAGTTTCTGTTGAGTCCACAGGGGTGTTGCCACCAGATGTGCTAGTGAGTGAAGCCATCAAGGTACTGATGGGCAAGTGTCAGCGGTTCCTGGACGAACTGGATGCGGTTCAGATGGATTAAGGCCATGCTGGATGGTATGGCCCGGATCGGATATTCCTGAGGCAAGCTGAAGACTTCAGGTTCTGCCCTGCCCCCGCAGGACTGTTCCTGAGAACCCAGAGAGACTAGGGGGCCTGGGTTTTCTGGGGACAATTCCAGCTTTATTTTTAGTCAATACATTTTGTTAAATGTGCCACAAAATGTGACTTTTATGCCTTTGTAAGGCCTTGGTGTAAATAAATTCACATCCAGACAAAAATCCTTTTCTTGGAGACCATTTTTTCAGTTTCCATCCAGAAACTTGGGGCCCCACCTCAGAAGAGATTTGGCATTATTTAGCAGTTAGGAATTTTGGGCTCAGACATGACTGCAGGTCCGGGCGGGCCAAGTACCTCTGAAGCCCCAGGAGAATGCCAAATGGGGGCACAAGCAGACCACAGGAAAACAGCATGTGCTGCTCACCTATTTCTTGGATACGAGGACGTTCCTGAGAGGAGAGGGTGTTCANATCGGATATTCCTGAGGCAAGCTGAAGACTTCAGGTTCTGCCCTGCCCCCGCAGGACTGTTCCTGAGAACCCAGAGAGACTAGGGGGCCTGGGTTTTCTGGGGACAATTCCAGCTTTATTTTTAGTCAATACATTTTGTTAAATGTGCCACAAAATGTGACTTTTATGCCTTTGTAAGGCCTTGGTGTAAATAAATTCACATCCAGACAAAAATCCTTTTCTTGGAGACCATTTTTTCAGTTTCCATCCAGAAACTTGGGGCCCCACCTCAGAAGAGATTTGGCATTATTTAGCAGTTAGGAATTTTGGGCTCAGACATGACTGCAGGTCCGGGCGGGCCAAGTACCTCTGAAGCCCCAGGAGAATGCCAAATGGGGGCACAAGCAGACCACAGGAAAACAGCATGTGCTGCTCACCTATTTCTTGGATACGAGGACGTTCCTGAGAGGAGAGGGTGTTCAATGGCAGTCAAGTCACAGTGCCATCGAGACACAGGCAGGAAGAACAGTGCTCTTTGGACAGCCCCTCTGGGTTAGGTCCAGTGGCTACCAGTGGCGACACTTGATGCAAGGACTACATCGTCTACGTGTTGTTGAGAGAAATCCTCCGGCTGGCATGCTATCTTAGTTCAGAGGGAGGGCCTGGTGGAGCAGGTCTCCTAGTCAGTTCCTCCTGCCCAGCCCCCTTGGCAAGATGCTCGTGAGGAACAGCGACCCTGGAGTGTGTCACTGGTTTGAAAAAGGCAGATGGGGCCCTTTCTGTATGAAACTGAGGTTTTTACTGACATGCAGATGTGCTTCAGTTAAATGTTTCTACAAAAAGGTTATATAAACAATAGAAAACTTCTAGCATGAAGTCACTGGATGTTAAAAATATTACAACACAATAAATACAACTATACCCTCCACAGCCCCACCAGAGAAGAGTAGGCAGCTGGTAAGTCTGGAGGGAAACGTGCGGAGATGGCCTTCACAGTGGACAGGAAGCCCAAAGCACCGCCCAGGAAGAGGGGTGGATCCAGCCTGTGCCTCAGAGGGTGCTACACGGACTCCCAAGTCTTCTCCAGCTTCACCTCTTCCTGCCCCCACCTGACCTGGGGCCACACCAACTAGGAGCTGCAGCTTTGGTCCACATGCTCTCACTGAAAAGCCTCGTCAGTGGATTGGACTGATGCCAGGCCTCTGTGGGGAGCACATGAACCCTGTGGAGATTAACTTAATTCCCACACCCATGTCCCCTCTGCTTATAGGGCCATCCAGTGATGTCTAGAACAGACTGGAGACTCACAATATAGGCTCTGATGGGAAGGCATGTTTTTTTCTTCTGCAAATGGCCCATGAGGGAAGTGACCAGGACCCAAAAAAAGACCATGAGGTTTTTGAAGGCACCTGGACTCAGCTAGTCCTAGGAGAGGAGACCAGTGGCTAGCTGCTTGTCACAGATATAGCCTAGTTGGTCTGGATTTATCCTTGAATGCCACTGACATCACATGACACTAGATAGGGTACTGTGGCTCTTGTGTCTGAGTGGACCCTGGGGGCTAGGGAAACAACACCGAGGATTCATGGCGGGATAAAATGTGTGAGCTCTAAGAGATGTTAGAGCACTACAGACCCTGGCCCAGCCCTGGCCCCTGAAGGGATGGATGTTTGATACTGTACCCAGAGCTTAGTAGTGGCTCATACCACAGATCTCCTCAGGTGACCAGATTCTTGCTCAAAACAGTGGGAACTGGCCAGATTCAGTTCAGCACCTGATCCAGATACGCCCCTGGAGAATGGGGAAGGTTCTTAGCCCATCAGCAAGGGGGCTCAGTGGAACTCGCAACAACCCAGGAGAAACTCTGGCACAAGTAGTTCAGGGCTGAGCCCTTGCTGCAAGCCTGGCTGGTCGCAGCACTGGGTGTACTGCCCCTAGTTACCACTATGCACAGGTGTATGGCTGCCTGGGCACAGGAGGGCTTGGGGAGAAGGGCCACTCTGCTCTAGCTTTTCTCTCTGGGAAAAGGCAAAACTCCAAAGAGGATGGGAGATACCTGGGAAATCCAGACAGAATGGTGTAAGCCCTGACTCCCTCTCTTGATACTTGAGCACAATGACTTCCAGCCCTAAACAGGGCCCACTCTCTCCAGCTCCAGCCCTGGATCTCTCTCCAGGCTGACGACGGTGGAAAGTGAGGTGGCAGTGGAGAGGGGCCTAGAGATCAGCTACACAGGGGAAGAAGAGATGACAATAAAGGTCGAGGAAGGATGCGCAACAGCTTGATTTAGGGTTCAAAGATGGTGGCTAGGCCGCCCTCCTCGTCCAGCGCATCTGTCTCTGGCATTGGCTTTGGTTTTTTGAAAAGTGAGGGAAGATTCTTAATGTGAACTTCTTTCCGGAATTGCTCGCCCAGGGGTTTCTGTGGAAGACAAAGAAAGAACCAATGCTGGGGCTCGAGTAATGGGTTAAGGATTATCTTACCGTAATGGGCATGACCACAGCTGGTTTCTGAGGCGATGGCAAAGGTGGTTGGGAGCACTGAAGAAAACGTGAGACCTACCCCAATGCACCCAGCAATGAGGCGCTTGAATTGGTCCTTCCGGCGCTTGTCAGCCACTTTCTGCAGAGAGGGGTTCAACAGCTTGCAGTCAAACTGGTCCAGACAGTCCTTCTGAATTTCCGGAATCTGCTCCATCACAGCTCTTATCTCCAGGTACCGGGGCCGCTGAGAAGTAGGGATAAACCCACTCAATGGCATGGGTCTGGGCCCTGCCACACCCACGTCTCAGGGGCAGCACTAGCAACTTGGCAACTGCCTGCACTGAATTTATTAAGGCCCGAGTGACTGGAAGCGGCCTGTGAGGGATCAAGCTGCAGCCACCCTGCCTGAAGGCTCTCTCCACTCACCAGTGCCTCATATATCTGGAAGGCCAGGTGGACCAGGGAAGCCATGCAGCCGTCGTGCTGCCCATGTGTCTGTAAACCCTTCAGCACGCTGGTGAACAGCCATGTAACAGCATCTGCGAGCAGCGTCCCTGACAGCACCTGGGGAGACAGCTGTGCTCAGGGCGAAGGGGGACTCTGAAGGCCCCAGCACCCCAGTTCGTCTGATTCAATCCCCATGACCCCAACGTTTCATTAGAGGTGAGAAGGAGGGATGAGGAACCATACTTGTTTGAGGAGAGGCCAGCAGAGCTGTGTGGTCGTCCTCTGGCAGGACAGAGTGTCCTTCCAGGCCAGGGAGTTGAAGGCCGTAATTAACAGCGCTGTACAAACATCCTAAGGGAAAAGGATGAAGGAACACAATGAGAACTCAAGCACAGTGTTCTCTGTGTTATGCATCAGGAGCTAGTGTTTCAATAGGTAAGTAGGAAAATGCTAAAAGCAGCTACTGAAGAGATGTGAGTTTATTTCTGCTGTCTATCAGGCCATCAAAAACAGGAACCAGTCAGTACAGAAAAGAAAACCTGTGCAGGAAGGAGAGAGCCCAGGCTCGGGGAAGCTGAACACAGGGGCCTGGTGGCGATGTGCCCAGGTGTTTGTCTGAGCCTTGACCCACGCCAGCATGGCAGCACCAGGGCCTTGTGGCTTTCTCATATGAAGAAATATTACTAGAATACCCTCCTGCTGGTACCAGAAAGTGAGTGAAGTTGATGCAGGCTCCCCAGCAGGGCAAGGAGAGAGCCTCAACTGCCCCTCCACCCACCTCATGCTTCATCAGGCATTTCCCCAGGTCTGTAAGCTCCGCCATGGCCGAGGGGGCTACCTCTGTGGCCATCATCTCTTCATCTGTAAGTAGAGAGCAGAATGTTAAAGTTCATCCTTTCAGAACAGAGGCTGTCCGTTCTGACAAAAGCCTGGAATAAAGTGGAGTGAGGATCCTGGGCTGATTGGTGGTTCTAGGTACTGGGACATCCCTTAGGCTCATGAGAGAGTGTAGAAGCCCTGGCCCATGGCAGATCTAGGGATACATCTAACTGTACACTTGCAAAACAATTTTTTCCGGACAGTTACTTAAAAAGCCACAAATGCTGAGGCTCTTTTATCACTGAACCAGTATTTGAGCACCCACTATAGCAGACATTGATTTATTTACTGGGGATATAACAGAAATAGGACAAAATCCCTTCCTTGTTGAGAGTTAAGTTCTAGTGAGGGAGAGAAGTAATTGATAAAATATAAGTAAAACATGATGTCAGGCAGTGATCAGTGCTGCTAAGACAGAGCAGAGGAGGAGACCAGAGGCTGGCGCTGCTGTTTTTGATAAGACAGTCATAAAAGACACCCCTCAGAGGTAACATCTGAGCTGAGACCTGAATCAAAGCAACAATATCCTGGGATGGCCCAGGATATAGCTGGGAGAACAATCATTCTGGATAGATTGATCCAGAATCTGGATAGAGGGATCACCAAGTGCAGAGGCTCTTAGAGAATACAGAAAGGGGGCCAGTATGGGGGAAGCCACATGTATGTGTACAAAGTCTCCTCCACACCAGCCTGCTAGGGACATGTTTTCTAAGGGAACTGACCTGCTTACAGAAGTAACAGTGTTTAGGAGTAGGAGCTTAAAGGCTGATCTCCAAGGGCTGCAACAGCCTCACTTACCGTCTCCATCTGCAGGGGGAGCAGTACTGTGGTCAGCACCTTTCTTTGAAACACAGCACACAGCTAAAGCAAGAAAGCAGGGTTACTGGGCTGATTATCACCAGACAACTGCCATCTCAGGCCAGTGGATCCCAAACTGTCTCTGGGGAGGCGAGGACGGGGGAAGGTAGAGGACTGTCCAGGCACAAAGTCGGCCAAACCAACAGAAACCAAAGCATTTGACCAGACCGTGTTCTGGTCCCTCTTCAAGTTCAATCAACTGGAGGGAAATTAACAGAATGACCTAGAGTAACTGACTGGGAGTGGAGGTCTCATAGGTATAATTGGTCTACTTTGGATGTCAAACAAATGAACTAATCAAAAAAGAAATATAACCACCTGCATGTCCAAGAATTAAAATTTCCCCATTTGACAAAGCTAGGAAGTTACTCCTACCATTAATCCAAATTCCTCCTGCTATTTGAACCATTTCTTCATGTACTGGCCTTAGTATGAACAACAATTCAGTTCACAATTCATAACGTGTCTTTAAGTTGACTTAAGGGCTACCTAGTTTCTATTTAGTTCATTATTTCTTATCAGTCTGTCAGTGTTGCTGCAAACATGTTAGGTGAGTGACCAGCTGTTTTTCCAGAAAAAGGCTTGTCTTCTACCCCTGGTTCCCACGCCACTTACTGATCAGGTCCATGACTTCTCGGGTTAACATCCTCACCAGTTGTTCCTCCAGCATCTCTTGAGACTCTGGGTTTTCATCTGTTGTCTCATCTTCTCCACTGCAGGAAATCAGGGACCAAGTCTCATGGGAATGCAAAAGCAGCAGTGACCCTAGCCAGGCCCTCTGTGCCCACTTCCTTCTCCTGACTTCCCTGGTCTACATTCCACTCAGACGTTAGGAATGGGCAGCAGTGGACTTCCAGTGGTTAAGAATCCACCTGCCAACCCAGGGTACACGGGTTCACTCCCTGGTCCGGGAAGAGCCCACATGCCACAGGGAAACTAAGCCCATGTGTCACAACTGCTGAGCCTACACACCCTAGAGCCCACGCTCCACAAGAGAAGCCACTGCAATGAGAAGCCCAGGCACCGTAACAAAGGGTGACCTCTGTTCTCCACAGCTGCAAAAAGCCTGTATGCAGCAGCAGCGATCACTGAGGGGCATTATTATAATACTTGTGACTATCCAGTTGGCTTGAGGGGACTAGATCAAAATCCTAAGTGGTAAGAATGTCTAAGCATTCACCTACGGCAGCTGAAGGTACTCCCAATGAAAGCTTGAGCCAAGTCAGCCTGTCACAGAAAGGCCATCTACCATTTCGGCTGAGCATAACTATAACCCACTATTCTAGCCCTGGGATGCTAGAATCCTTCCTTCTACCATTTAGGCTGAGCGTGACTATAACCCAGTACTCTTCTAGACCTGGGATGGTAGAATCCTTCCTACCCCATGGCTGCCTTCTCTCACCCCAAACCTGGCTGCCAGCTCATCCATCGAGGAAAAGAGATACTCCCTTACCAAAGCAGGCTCCTCTGGTTGATGACTTGCCATTTTTGGGAAAGCCTCTGGGAAAACAAAACAGAAATAAGTGCTACACTGGGGGCAAGGCTGGAAAAGATAATATCTAAGGGCTACTTTGTGATTAGAATTAGCTGAGGATGAGTCCAGGTACCAACTGCAGAGCCTTGGGAAATCCCACAAGGTTAAAAAACCAGATATGGTTTCTATAACCTCTCTCAAGATGGCTCAGTGGTAAAGAATCCACCTGACAATGCAGGAAACACGGATTTGATCCCTGGTCTGGGAAGATCCCCTGGAGAAAGAAATGGCAGCCCACTCCAGTGTTCTTGCCTGGAAATCCCACGGACAGAGAAGCCTGGTGGGCTACAGCCCATGGGGTNAAAAGATGCTTATTTCTCGGAAGGAAAGTTATGACCAACCTAGATAGCATATTAAAAAGCAGAGACATTACTTTGTCAACAAAGGTCCATCTAGTCAAGGCTATGGTTTTTCCAGTGGTCATGTATGGATGTGAGAGTTGAACTATAAAGAAAGCTGAGTGCTGAAGAAATCGATGCTTTTGAACTGGTGGTATTGGAGAAGACTTTTGAGAGTCCCTTGGACTACAAGGAGATCCAACCAGTACATCCTAAAGGAGGTCAGTCCCAGGTATTCGTCAGAAGGACTGATTTTTGAAGCTGAAACTCCAATACTTTGGCCACCTGATGCGAAGAGCTGACTCACTGGAAAAGACCCTGATGATGGGAAAGACTGAGAGCAGGATGAGAAGGGGATGACAGAGGATGAGATGGCTGGATGGCATCACCGATTCAATGGACATGAGTTTGTGTGAACTCTGGGAGTTGGTGGACAGGGAGGCCTGGCATGCTGTGGTTCATGAGGTTGCAAGGAGGTAGGACACAACTGAGCGACTGAACTATGGACAAAGATCAGTTTGTTTTATATAGCCTACAATGTGGGAGACCTGGGTTCGATCCCTGGATTGGGAAGATCACTAGGGAAGGACATGGCAACCCATTCCAGTATTCTTGCCTGGAAAATCCCATGGACAGAGAAGCCTGGCAGGCTCAGTCCACTGTCCATGGGATCGCAAGGAGTCGGACACGACTGAGCAACTTCAGTTCTTCATATACTTTATAAGTACAAAAAGCAAATAAAAAGGTGGGGGGAGAGGGAAAGAAAGAGACAGACAGACATAACTACTGTGTTTTCAGAGAAGTTTTGGTTAATTGTTATCTGAAGTAGTGCTAAGCTTCTTAGAGAAATCCTCCAAAAAAGGTTAGGGTTTGCACCTGGCTTCTCTCAAGACTTGCATATTACTTGGCATGGTGCTAAGAACATCACATAGTATCGTAAAGAGGTGTAGAATGATAGGGACACTGCCTTATGGAAGAGAACTATTCATTTTGAGATAATATGTTTGCATATTTAACTCCACTAAGAAGGAGAGGGGGCCTCCCAGGTGGTGCAGTGGTCAAGAGTCTGCCTACCATGCAATAGACACGGGTTCAATCCCCGGGTCAGGAAGATGCTCTGGAGAAGGAAATGGCAACCCACTCCAGTATTCTTGCCTGGGAAATCCCAAGGACAGAGGAGCCTGGCGGGCTGTAGTCCATGTGGTCACTAAGCGTTGGGTACAACTCAGTGACTAAACATCACCACCACCACCACAAGCATGAGAGGAAGAAGACACGAACTCCAGAACATGTATACTAATACTTTTTCTTAGCAAAGATAAAGTTCCCAGTTTTCCCCTCATGTGAGGTATAATTAGGGGTGGATTTACAGGGAAACGTTTGCAAACTGCGCATGTCTCGGTGGCTCCTTGACCAGAGTCAGGGCTTACCAGCACGAGCTGGGGGTAGTCACGACACATCTTGATGATGGAGGAACACGCATGTCTCCTCACATTCCTCACTGCCCGGGTCCTGGGAGCCTGGGAAGAGATATTCAATCACCTTAGAGCCACTTTAAATAAAATTTACAGATGCTGCAGAGAATCATGTGCATATCTCCTTCAGAGGCAAATGCAACTCTCGTAGCTGCAGGAACATGATGAAATGGCACTTTGCTTAGCATGAAGGGACCCACGAGTTTGCTGCCTGCCCTAGAGAGTCTATAGTGCCCGACACTATATGCCCAACATTATATGACTATCTGTCTGCTGCCTTTATTAACCCTTTTTGCTCATAGAAAAAAGCTAGACTAAGTGCTGGGTAGTCATATTTTTGTTCTTAAGAAGTTATAATTTCTAGGTTGAATGAATGGTCTTACCTTACTTTCTTCAACAATTTCAAAAGTGACAGATGAAAACAGCTAAGGGAAAGAAAAAAGGTCATTCATCAGTACCAAATGCATAAAGTATTTTAAAATAATAGTTATAAAAATTTCAACAAAATCCCCAAAGTGTGAGTAATATGGTAGCAAAAGGGTTTTCAACTGGCTTTACAAAATTTCAGGTGTCTCCTTCCTCAGATAACTGGAAGAGGCTTGATAGTCATTAAAATTTTACCATCAAATACTTTACAAATAAAAAGTTCACAGAACCCCTGAACAATCCAGGCCATTACCCAAACACTCAGCCAGGGTAACATCGCTCCACTCAACTTAAAAGTTGAGTGGTCTACTCTCCCTGATTCCATTTCACACCTTCCCACTTAATCCAGTGTGGTGGAACTGCTCCCCTAGTCACTGTGATGAAGTAATACTCTAACAAAGGTCTGATCGAGGAACTCAATGGACATTTTCCAATTCTTAGAGAATTTCCACGGCAACAAATGAGTCTGTTTTGAAGTCTAAAGTTCTCCTGGACTTGGTAACACATTTTCTCTCTGGTCATCCCTTTCTTCTTCTTTGAGGGCTCCTCCTTCACTGATGGTGATTACCAGAAATCTCTGCTTTAGCTCATGTCCAACTCCATATACATCTCCTTTGCTAAGGCTTCATCTCCACTGTGGAGGAGGGCATGGCAACCCACTCCAATACTCTTGCCTGGAGAATCCCCATGGACAGAGGAGCCTGGTGGGCTGCAGTCCACGGGACTGCAAAGAGTCAGACACAACTGAGTGACTAAGCACACACACACTGTCTATACTGTTGGCATTTCTATCACGGCTATGCCTTAATTTTATCTCATTAATTTTCTGAGTCTAGACCTAATCTCAAAGAGCCAATTTGGTGTGACACATCTCCACCTAGAAACTGAAAGTGTACTTCAAACCTAGTCTTGGAAAATAGAGCTCACCCCTTCTTTTCCTCACTTCTACCCTCCTCTTGGTCCAATACTCTCACTCAGGTGGGACTCCAACTCTCACTAATCACCGAAACTGGACCCTGGAAAGTTTCCTCTTACAAGTCTCCTCCCAGCCTGCCAGCACACGCTGACACCTCCTCCTTCAGGTGCTCTTCCATCCCCAGTGTACACGTCTACTAACTGCGATGCCACAGAGGTACCACACCTGTCTATGTGCGTTTCCTCTCAGGACAGAGAGGTGCTTATGGACAAGGCTTTCCTCCTAGCATGGTTCCTGCTCCACGGTAAGTACAGAGTAAATCTTTCAAAACTGAAAATACAACTGTTTATTAGCTTATCTCATATATTTATACAAACAGTTACAAAAAATAATTAGCTTAGAAATGCCAAAATAAAGTTTACAAAGGAGGGGGAATTTACCTTAGAGAAGACTTGGGGCAGGAACTCTGGTCTGTAGGTGACAAATGGAAACAGTGCCGAGACGTTAGTGAGGACGCAGGACAGGATGAGGGGGTCCTTGGTGTCAAAGTTCAGAGCCATCTGCAATAGCTCTACTCCATCAGTAACAGGAATTTCCTGGATGCAGACATTAGAGGAGGTTGTAAGAACTGAAACTGCTTCCCTTAAATTTCCTTCACATTCTATAATTATGGCCGCCAAATATGGTTTTATATACTGCTTCTTAACCCTTAAAACAATCTAAGCATTACACCATGTTATTAAAATTTTCATAAATGGTGCCGCCATTATTAGGGCTGTAGCATCACCTACTACTGGAAACTGAACAAACTCAGAATGCCATCATTTCTAACTGAAGTGATGTAAAAGCAGATGAAGTCAATGATCCAAACATCCAATTTGTTAATATGCCATTTATGTGAAAAAGCAATAAATCTCACTTATCAAGGGACTCAGATTCTTTCAACAACTAACCTAGAATGCACTAAGATGATTACCCCTCAAACAAGTGATCCAATTATTTTAATCTAATTAACATAGTTAACACAGTATATGCTGTTATCCAGATAATTACATAATTACCTTTAACATTATAAGATATGGGTGATAGGTGACATGAAGAATAGAAAAGCAAGATCTACTTAATCAGATTACTTAGCAAAGAGGGACGCAGATCAGCCATCATGAATATTCTGGCCGATCTACCATAAACTGAAAAGGTAGTTACCATAAATCCTAATGGGAATTATCTCTCCAGATTTTCCGATTCAAGGTTTCTATCACTGTCCTCCCTGTAATCGTTATCCTGCTTGTGGTTCACTGTACTATCAGGCTCATCTTATTATGTAAAAGTGAATACTAAACCCTGCAGGGCTTAAGAGTCAGAGAGACCTATCTAGGTCCCAACTCTGCTATTTATTAACTATTTGACCTTGAATATGTTATTCACCTTCTCTGAATCTCAGTTTCTTCTGTGAGATGCACATTCACGTATTTTCCTATCTCCCTACCAGCTTTAAAGATATCAAAATTATTATGCAACGAGCATGGGAAACAAGCACTCACTTCTTTGTCTAGCGTTCGAAACATCTGGTTGATCACACTTTCCAAAAAAAAGGTCATGGCTTCCCACTGCACAAATGATGGTGAGAATATGGAGCAGAGGCTGCTTTCTCCAGTTCCAGCTGTGGGAGAATAGGATTTTAAAGACACACACACATACACACACACACACACACGAGCACTATAGGATCACAGGAGACATTGAGCCAGTGGGGCCTCAGAAACCACTAGGTAATTTCACAGTTGAAGGAACAGGATAATCTAACCCTGCTCAGCCAGGGAAGAGAAAACGATGAAAAGCAGAAAGGGGTCCTTATCCTGCCTCTACCTCTAAAAATGAGCTATCTGGATCTACCTCTGTGAGCCTTGTCTGCAAAACCAGTTTGACTATTGAATGAGAATATACACATAATCATCAAAACCAGTGCCTGGCCAATTAGACAATTGAGAAATATTAATTTCCCCTTCCTTCTCCTTTATAGTCTGCCCATGGGAATCTAAATAAAGATATCTAAGGCCATAAAGAATCCCTCCAACAAGGAACTGATAATAAAGAAACAAAAATCTGCTTCACATCCAGCAGTCTCATGACAACTACAAGGGCTGTGTGCAGATAGTGCTGCCATCCTCCAAACTCACAAGTGTCATCGAAGCACATCACTCAAACAGCAAGGCACAGGCCAAAGGAATCACAAATTACTTTTCTTGCTACTGTATAGTGCTCACATTTACTAGCTTCATCTTGGTACACAACCTATTCAGACCTCCATGAATACTGAAGCTGCTAATAGATACCAGGGACCTTCAGAATAAACTGTGAATATACAAAACTGAATGTCCCATGAATGTCAAGTAACTAGTGTACTTGCTAAATGATCATAGTATGGAGCTTTTCCAAAGCAGTGACTTTAACCCTTCCTTTAAATTAAAAAATAAATAAATTAATTAAAATCCTTGGGAAGAAAAAAATCCTCTCACTCGCCGCATGCATTCATAAGACGACAGACAGAAGATACAGAAAAGTTATCTGGCCTACGCTTTTGGGTAGAGGGGGCTTATTTTGATTTTACATAACGTGACATTTCCCAAAGACTTGGAGGGGAGTTGAGCAATATGGGAAACCCCTGCACTGCTCCTGCTGAATGGAACAAGTCATTCTTTTCCAGTTTAAGAGAAATGGTATGTAAGAACTTGGTTGAAAAGCTTTAAAAAGTTAGGTTGAGACATGTTGTTAAGACGGTGCCTGAGGTGAAGTAGTAAAATAAACAATAAACAACTGGTTGACTCTGTTAGACAAGAAAAATGAAGGCAAAACTGATAGGGTCATGGTTTTGTCCTAATTAAAACAGAATTAAAATCTGGCATTACATCTGTCTTCTCTGCCTGTGTTTTCCAATGAAAAGACTCACTCTTTAGGATGGAAGTGGGCAGTGAACAAAGCTATTTCTGAACACTACTAACATAATGTATTGATATAGATAGGGCTCAGAGGTTTATTTCTATGCAGTTTTGATAAAATACTTCACTAATGTTTGGGGAGAAAAAACAAAAAAAGTCTTACAGTTCATGGAGCCAGGGTCAATAGAAGTTGAGAGCTGATACTTCAGCCACTCCCCAGCCATCTGGAAGCTAGTCTTGGGATCCAAACGACATGCTAACCTTATTACCTCTCCTTGTTGGGCCCGAGAGGCTGCCAAGAGAAAGACATGAAGCAAGGATCAGCATATTGTAGACATCTGTTTATTCATTTATCCACCCAAGAGAAAAATAATCAAAAAGATTCTGTTTTGAAGAAAGAATCTAACAAATGTTCACTAAAGCTTTGTTAACAAATCTAGAAATTTCCCAAAATAAATTCTAAGAAGCTGTCACATCAGCTAAAATCTCTAAGCGGCAAACCAAACAGAAACTCCCCTTTCGGTTGGAATTAAAAGATCAAGTTGGTACAGATGTAAAATGGTATGGCTGCTGAAGAAAATGGTTTGGCAATTCCTCAAAACATTAAAGATGGAATTATCATATGATCTAGTAATTCCCTTCCTAGGCATATACCCTAGAAAAACAAAAATATACGTTAACTTAAAAACTTGTACACAAATGTTACAACATGATTCTTAAAGCCAAGAAGTGAAAACAACTCAAGTATCTATCAACCTATCAACGGATCAATAAAATGTGGCATATTCATATAATGAAATATTATTGGCAATAAAAGAAATAAACATTACATGATTAAAGTACTGATAAACATTACAACATAGATTGTTAAAATATTACACTAAGAAAAAGACAGCAGTTATCAAGATAATACACTGTATGATTCCATTTATATCAGATGTTCAGAATAGGTTAAAGAAAGAAAAGTAAATGGGTGGTTTTCCAGAGGGATACAAGGGTTAGGAAATCACTGCTAATGGTTATGGGGTTTCATGAGATCAAAAAACGTCTTAACATGGGCTGTGGTTGTAAAACTCTGAAAATACACACAAAAAATCCTCCACTGCATTGTATACTATAAACAGGTGAACTGTATGATGAATGAATTATCTCAGAAAAGTTGTTATTGAAAAAAGGTGGGGAGAGGAGGTGTGGAACCAAGCTATAGAAAACCTAGAACACAATTAGGAATTGTGAGCTTTCCTTCTCTCTTTTAGAAAAAAAGACCTACAAAGTAACATGGTATTTAATTTTAATGTATTTAAAAAATCAAAGTGCCTTACATATGGTTGCCATCTCTAAACATCAGTGTCCAAACAAAGTGTGCATGTGTGTGTTTTGAGAGAGAACACCAAGCCCGGAAGGAGTGCAATCCCAGCGCCCTCTGCCATGTGTAACTGGAGATTAAACAGACTGCTGTCCACACTTGGGGAGGGGGGACTTCCCAGGTGGTTAAGCGGTAAAGAATCCACCTGCCAAGCAGGAGACACAGGTTTAATCCCTGGGTTGGGAAGATCCCCTGCAGAAGGAAATGGCAACCCACTCCAGTATTCTTGCCTGGGAAATCCCATGGACAGAGAAGCCTGGTGGGCTATAGTCCACGTGGTCCCCCACACGACCTGGTGACTAAAGAACGACGACGACATCCAGACTTGGGGCTCTATAATTTAGAACCCTGGCTCATCCACCATACTCAACACTAGATGCCATGCTGAGACTGCTGGGAAAAATTTCAGGCCAGTTCACTCACAGTTGAAGAAAGCATTGAAGTCCTCATCGCTATCAAAATCAAATCGAGAGTATTCACAGCTAGGGCTGTCAGTTTTAGAAGGAAAGCCCATCTGGAAACAGAAAGATAATTGGGGGAGGGAATGAAAATGAACCCACTAAAAGAGTTTTCAA
The DNA here is from genome assembly GCA_006410615.1 of Neotragus moschatus. NCBI lineage: Eukaryota > Metazoa > Chordata > Mammalia > Artiodactyla > Bovidae > Neotragus > Neotragus moschatus. Next base: position 369,444 of record SJYA01002804.1, on the reverse strand, counting down.
TTTTAGGAGCTCAGAGACCCTTTATTTAAGAAGAGCTAAGGGTTTACATGAGTTAAGGCTTTTATGATAAATAACTGCTTCTGGTCTACACCAAGTCCACAATTTGTTCTCAGTTGGAACAGTCCTGGGAGTTGCAGAAAGAGAACATTTTTATTTGATACTCTCTTTCAAGTTTCTTATAGAAAATTAAATTCTAAAATCAGTTTAAGGTCTTTGAGTATAAAAATGTCTCAAAATAAAATGTTAATTCAGCAAAAAATAAGTAGAATTGAGACTATTTGTCTTCTTAAATACTGAACCCTGGGAATAAGCATGGGGCTTTGTGTTTCATTCAAAAAGTACCAAAGACCACAATGGCAGAGATCTAGAAGACAGTGTGCTACCTGAACCCCTGAGGAAATAAGAGAATCCTTGAATAGGTCCCATTCTCTGATGTCATAAATCAAGAATAAGTATCTGTCAGTCGCCAAGCGCCTCGAGGAGACCTCCGAGTGTTCATAAGCAACTCTCGACTGAGGTAGTGAGCAGCCTGCTTCCACTCTCCCTTTCTTCTCATCCACGTTCCTGCCGCTCATTTGGCCTTCAGAAAGTCAGATATTAACTTCCTTTTGGCATCCCCCTCACTCCACCCTCCGTTCTGCTTTTCGCTTCTGAAAAGCAGTGATCACATTTTATGGTCATAGTCACTGCTCTCATCCTATCACTGCTTTTTCCTAGCACTTGGCTCAACACAGCGCATAAGTTCTCGCAAATATGAAAGAGTAGACACAATAATGAGTAGACATAGTGACGAGTTTTCTTTTTAAGGAATCAAAGACTAAAATGCCTAAGGAAAGTATTTCAGTGACCAACAAGGGCTGTCAATGATGCCATCTAAGTCTTAAGATGTGTATTCACCTACATTCCACTTTAGGGTCCCACTGCATACCTTGACCAAGTTAGTCATAGAAGCACGCAGATATTTTGGTATTATTGCTAATAGTAAAGGGTCTCGGGATAGGATCTCATGTCGAAAGAGGGCTCCCCAAGTCATCTGAGTTGAAGAGCGCAAAAACTAAAGGAAAAAAAGAAAAAAACTAGATTTAAGGATTTAAGTTTTATATAACCAAGACTATTACTTAGCTCAGCAATTATCCACTATATTTTCCCATGGAAATAAAGCTCTGTAATACTTTGACTGAAACTGCCCATACTGGAGTACATCAGCAATGACTGGTCTCTATGTACCATATGGTAAAAGACAGACAGACTGTGGGTCATGTGCAAAACCCAGAGAATGAGCTGAACTCTACCACTTTCTCTTTTACGCAAGAAAGCATACAGACACCTCAGAATGATACTACAAGGAAAATCTTGGATTGGATGAAATTAATTTTATAATAACACAATTAATCAGACTTTTTAATTTAAAGTATGTTTAGCAGCAAATTACCCAAGAAACACTTCACATCTGATTGAGCATTATTAGAACGGTATTACCTGAGGGGGTAATTGCTGATCTAGACTGCAAAAGCTAACTTGTGAAGAAGATGCAGCAATTCTCTTAATGAAATCCCACTAGAGTAATTCCCCAGGATCTTAAGAGTCACATTTTATATGTGAGCTGCTAATTATTTCAGGTGATAGCACTTGATTTTTATTAGTTACTGCCATAAAGTTTACCTGACTTGGATGAGTTGTGAAAGCAAGAAAAGATTCCAGGTATTTTCCAAAGTTTGCTGGTATTTCTACATCAGAATCCACACCCTGTAGGACAAAAAGGCCGCTATATTAATAATGCTGATGGGGAGGTCAAGGTGGAGTGTGGAGTTAAGACCACTTATATCCTCAAAACTTTCAGTTTTGAAAGGACTTTATTATACTTCCTTGTGGCCTAAAGAAGACATCATTTCAAGGGTAAAAACCCAGAAAAGCTAATCAAACAGTAAAACAAAAGAGCATTCATGGACTTCCTGGTGGTTCAGAATCCACCTGCCAGTGCAGGGGACACAGGTTGGATCCCTGGTCCAAGAAGATTCTACATGCCTCAGGGCAACTAAACCCGTGCACCACAACTACTGAGCCCACTCACACCTAGAGCCTGTGCCCTGCAATAGGAGAAACCACCGCAATGAAGAGTAGCCCCACTCACCACTAGAGAAGACCCTTGCACAGCAATGAAGACCCAGCACAGCCACAAGTAAATGAATAAATATTAAAAAAAAAAAAAAAAAAAAAATATTCATTTCAGAAATCACCTATTTCTTCAGACCTGGTCTAGTCACATTTCTGTGACGCAACCTATTAAATAATCCCTCGATGGTACATATCTTATGCCTGAAGTTCTATCCCCTCAAGCCATTCAAGCCACCAAAATAGGCACTGGTATCAAGTACAAAAGTCTGTACCAATATTTGATCTTCTAACGTGTAAGAGAGTTATTTTCAGGTCAATCAGACTAAAGATTTTTTTTTAATGATTCAATAATATATCCTTTAACTTGGGAAAAGGGTTATTTGAATCCCTGTTTCATGACCTAATGGACTTTAAAGGGAAAGGCAACAGGTAGCCTGAAGTTTTACAAGTACCAAAATGAAGAGAAGCAACACTGATTTTATGGAATAACAGATATGAATATTTACTATAGATATTAATAACTGACATTAAATAAATCTATAGCATTCAAATTCAATTAAGATAATTTAATCTACAGAATTATAAGAAATAATCTGTAGGGTAATGTTCCCTCAGGCTAAAGTCAAGGGCACGTGTTACCCCTTACACAAATACAACTTTCTAAAACCTCTCCTCGGATGGCTTTGAAATTCTCCAGAACATGCTCACCAACAATGCACACAGCTGATTGCCCAGGGCACGCAGCACCTGACAGAGTCTCTTCAGGAAGACATAGTGTTTTTCGACTAAGCCTCCTCCGTCAGCGGTCCTGTGAGATGAGAAAACAGTGAGATTAACAGCACATCAAGAGCACCACAGATATTCCCCTGGAATGGACTGTATGTGGTCTGTGCTCCAATATTCAAATTTCAGGTGACTGTTACTGCTGAAAAGAAAAAAAAAAAAAAAAAAATCCCTAGACTGCCAACCAAACACTGAAAGATGGATGAGGAAGAGGGTTCAATGCAATCTCATCCTTTAAGAGGCACTCTGATTTGGGGTATTGTATGGTACTGGAGTATTTTGGAATAGTAATGTAAACTCTAAGCATGACTCCACAAAACAATGCACATAAGAAACCACGTGAGAAGACAGTGATATCCAGGAAGGACTTGGACCCCTAGGGAAGCATGTAGTGATTCCTTATACCACTGACAGAATCAAAAGGACTACAATCGAGAGAATGAGGGACTTCCCTGGTGCTACAGTAGATGGGAATCCACCTGCCAATGCGGGGTTTAAAGGTTCAATCCCTCCTCTGGGAAGATTCCATATGCTACAAAGCAATAAGAGAAGCCACTGCAATGAGAAGCCTGTGCATTGCAATGAAGAGTAGCCCCAGCTTGCCACAACTAGAGAAAGCCCACACACGACAAGGGAGGTCCAAGTTCAGCCAAGAATAAATAATAAATAATTATTATAGAGATAAAATGAAAAGATAAGTGATAGGCTGGGCAAAAATATTTACAAAAGACACATTTGATAAAGACTATTATGCAATATACACAAGAACTCTTAAAACCCAATAAAAAAACTCTGATTAAAAAAATGGGCCAACAGACACCTGATCAAAGAAGATACGCAGATTGGAAATAAACGTATGAAAAGAAGCTCCCCATCAAATTGCTATCAGGGAATTGCAGATACAAAAGTGAGAGAGCATTACACACCTATAAGAATGGCCCAAATTTGTAACTCTGAAAACACCAAATGGTGGGGAGGATAAAGAGCAACAGGAACTCTCATTCATTGCTGGTGGGAATGCAAAACAGTTCAGCCACTTTGGAAGACAAGTTTGACAGTTTCTTACAAAACTAAACATACTCTTACCATATGATTCAGTAATCACACTCCTTGGTAACTACTCAAAGGAGCTGAAAACATCTCTATATAAAAATCTACATATAGATATTCACAGAAGCCTTATTCATAACTGTAAAAACTTGGAAGCAACCAAGATGCTCTTTAGTAGGAGAACAGATAAACTTTGGTATATCCACACAATAGCATATTATTCAGTGGTAAAAAGGAATAAGCTGACAAGTCATCAAAGACATGGAGAACTCTAAATACATGATCCTGAGTGAAAAAAACAACTTGCAAAGGCAATACACAAGACTTTTGACAGTCCCTTGGACTGCAAGATGAAAACAGTTAATCCTAAAGGAAATCAACCCCAAATATTCATTGGACAGCCTGATGCTGAAACTCCAATACTCTGGCCACCTGATGCAAAGAACCGACTCATTAGAAAAGACCCTGATGCTGGGAAAGACTGAAGGCAGGAGGGAAAGGGGAAGACAGAGGGTGAGATGGTTGGATGGCATCATCAACTCGATGGATATGAGTTTGAGCAAGATCTAGGAGTTGGTGAAGGACAGGGAAGCCTGGTGTGCTACAGCCCATGGGGTCGCAAAGAGTCGGATACGACTCAGTGACTGAACAACAATACAACATCTTAGAAAAGGCAAAATTATGGAGAAAGTAAAAAGATCAGTGGTTGCCAGGGATTTGAGTGAGAGAGGAAAGAACAGGCAGAGCATAGAAGATTTTAAGGGCAGTGAAGAAACTGTAGGATACTATGATAAGGCTGAAACTCACAGCATATACCCATAAAAGGTAGAACACAGTATGTGTAACATAATGTATAACACATTGTGTGTCACTGTAAGTTCCTCATCCGTTGTAGCATCCGTCAGATCACAGAAAAAATAAGAGAGTTCCAGAAAACATCTACTCCTGCTTTATGACTACACCAGAGACTTTGACTGTGTGGATCACAATAAACTGTGGAAAATTCTGAAAGAGATGGGAATACCAGACCACCTTACCTGCCTCCTGAGAAACCTGTATGCAGGTCAAGAAGCAACAGTTAAAACCCGACAAGGAACAGACAGACTGGTTCCAAACTGGGAAAGGAGTACGTCAAGGCTGTATGTTGTCACCCTGCTTATATGCAGAGTACATCAAGTGAAATGTTGGGCTGGATGAAGCACAAGCTGGAGTCAAGACTGAGGGGAAAAATATCAATAACCTCAGAAATGCAGATGACACCACCCTTCTGGCAGAAAGCAAAGAGGAACCAAAGAGCCTCTTGATGAAGGTGAAAGAGGAGAGTGAAAACCTGGCTTAAAACTCAACATTCAGAAAATGAAGATCACGGCATCTGGTCCCATCACTTCATGGTAAATAGATGGGGAAACAATGGAAACAGTGAGAGACTTTATTTTTTTGGGCTCACTGCAGATGGTGACTGCAGCCATGAAATTAAAAGACGCTTGCTCCTCAGAAGAAAAGCTTTGACAAACCTAGACAGCATATTAAAAAGCAGAGACACTACTTTGCCGACAAAGGTCCATGTAGTCCAAGCTATGGTTTCTCCAGTAGTCAGGTATAAGCTAAGCACCAAGGAATTGATGCTTCTGAACTGTGGTGTTGGAGAAGACTCTTGAGAGTCTCTTGGACTGCAAGGAGATCCAACCAGTCAATCCTAAAGGAAATCAGTCCTGAATATTCATTAGAGGGACTGATGCTGAAGCTGAAACTCCAATATTCTGGCCACCTGATGCGAAGAAATGATTCATTTGAAAAGATCCTGCTGCTAGGAAAGACTGAGGGCAGGAGAGAAAGGGAAGACAGAGGATGAGATGGTTGGATGGCATCATGACTCAATGGACGTTAAGTTTGAGCAAGCTCCAGGAGTTGGTGATGGACAGGGAAGCCTGATGTGCTGCAGTCCACGGGGTCGCAAAGAGTCAGACACGACTGAAAGACTGAACTGAACTGAAGTTCATCAACTCTAACAAATCTATCACTGCTGTTGGGGGAGGTCTATAATGGAGAGGTTGTGCATGTGTAGGGGCAGAGAACATATGGGAAATCTCTGTACCTTCCCCTGAATTTCTCTGTGAACCTTAAACTGCTCAAAAAACATAAAATCTTTTTTTAAATGACTGTATTAAAAACATTAACTTGGTGTCTCATTTCTCCAAGTCATTTAGTTCGGATGAATAATCACTTAGGTGCTATTTTAGAGTGCAAATATCTCTTTAAATTAAAAAGAGAGTTTTTATTTAGTGGCAAAACCTGACCTAAAATGATGTAGCACAAGTCACACTAACAAGAATTAATCAGCACTGGTGTGGACAGCAGCCATGGAGGTAGTACACTATAACGCAAAAGGAGTGGGCCTCGGGGTAAGAAAGACCTAGGTAGGTGCTGCTGCTGCTGCTAAGTCACTTCAGTCATGTCCAACTCTGTGTGACCCCACAGACGGCAGTCCACCAGGCTCCCCCGTCGCTGAGATTCTCCAGGCAAGAACACTGGAGTGGGTTGCCATTTCCTTCTCCAATGCATAAAAGTGAGAAGTCAAAGTGAAGTTGCTCAGTCGTGTCTGACCCTCAGCGACTGCATGGACTGAAGCCTACCAGGTTCCTCCGTCCATAGGATCTTCCAGGCAAGAGCACTGGAGTGGGGTGCCATCGCCTTCTCCAAGGTAGGTGCTAGTGATGCTGAAAGGCAGTGTGGCACCATAGTTTCTGGTGCTGGCTCTGAAGTCTGACCACCTGGTTTGAATTACAGCTTTACTAACCAATACCAGTGGCACTAATGGAGATGGGATACCTCAGTGGGAATGTCATAATCTTTAGGGAACTAAGAAATGGGACTTGGAAACAGTAACTAAAGTCGCTACCCAAAAGACACATTATTCATTTAATTAACAAGCCTCCTGAAAAACAGACCTGTAGTATCCACAGGAAAGAAAGCCATCAGAAAATCTGTGTTAGAATGGACAGTGAGAGAGTTCAAGTAATATATATGTCTCACATCTTTTCATTTGTCCTTGGCACCAAAAGTGAAGAGTATGGAAGAAAAGTGGGTGTTGTGGCACTTTCAACTACTTATAATACACAGTTCTATCTGACTCCTGGGTAAGAAACACATATCAGGAAATGCTTTAATATTTTCCAGAGGAATTGGAAGAAAATAAGCACAAGCCATTATTTCAGGACCTAGAATGTGTTAACAGGTTGGTGGAATATGAGTGGGCGCTAAATCAACAGCCACAACTTATTTCCAGCAGAAAGTCTTCAAAAAGGCAAAATGGTCCCTTTTAGGAGTGCCTGATTTTTCCTCTAAAATACAGGGAATTCCTGGTGGTCCCGTGATTAAGCATCTACCTTCCAATGTAGGGGACACGGATTCCATTCCTGGTTGGGGAACTAAGATCCCACATGCAACTAAGCCTGCGTACCTCGACTGCAGAGCCCACATACATTGCAGCCAGAGAAGCCTGCACGCGGCAATGAAGATGCAGCACACACACAGACACGGACACAGGCACACGCCCACAGCAAAATAAACCACAAGAACTTCACACTGTCCCTAAAATAAAGCTCAAACTTAAAAACCAAAAAAACAGTTGACTGACTGCCAACAGTCAGACAGGAACTTTGGATATATCCAAACAAGATACAAAAATGACACAGAAATTAGAAATCACATAGAAAAGTAGACACTCACTGTGCAGCGGAGAGTATATAATGCATGGCAACATCTCCAAATAAGACCATCAAGGGCTTCCGGTCTTCCAACTTGCCCTAGACCCAATTTTAGGGAAACACAGGTAATACAAACTATGTTACTAAAGACTTCTAAGTACTCAAAACTTCTACGCCTATATAAACATAACATTCTTCATGGAGAAAAATCATGATCTCATTTGTTAGCCAAATCAGCTATAAAGTCAGTTCAGTCATCTTCTACAATTCTTTGACATAATACTATGTGAGTTTTAACATGACATTTATATAGTTTTTTAAATGTGAAGCACCAAAACCCACAAATGTTTCAAGACCCACCTAGCCCTAATCATCTCTGTATATCTAGCCAGTGGATTCCTCGAATACCGGCAAACTGCTGTCCAAATGGTTGGAGTCAAGTAAAACAAACAAAACACCTAAACCTTTAAATGTCTTTCACCACAACATGGAATGGAGCACACACAGGCATCCCTCAGAGGCTGAGGATACAAGTCAGCCCCAAGTGCTAACTTACTTTCCTGCTGACCGCGATGAGAAGACACTCAGCTGCTCCCAGCTGAAGTTCCTGTTCATTCAGGAGCAGGCACAGCACCTCCAGGAGTTTGCAGTTCTCAGCAGTAATGTGACTCATGGGCACCCAGTCAATGTAGCCTGCCAGAGTGTTCAATGCCGCGACTCCTACTCGACAGTTTGCTTGGGCCTGCTTGAAAAGAAATAACTTTTAACCGTTAAGTCCTCACTAACAGGTAAGAAAGCTGTGGTTATACCCGACCTCCTTTTGTTTTCTAATTCTAAAAAAAATACAAAAGAAAAGAAATTGTTCATGCAACAGTTACTGATAGGCAACTCAAAGGTTTTTTCTGATACACAATCATTTCTCAAACAACGGCGCCTCATGTCCATCAATACGACCACATTGGCACGTGTTGTCATTTTACATCCTCCAAGAAATCTCAGATGTTATAATTTTAACTCCCCTTCACCATAGCTCAGTGATCAAATAAACCAAGGCTGACGGAGTTCCTTGGTGGTCCAGTGGTTAAAACTCTGTGGGTTCAATGCTGAGGGCATGGGCCTGATCCCTGGTAGGGGAACTGAAACTCCTACAAGTTGCATAGCATGGCCAAAAACAAACAAAACGAAACAAGGCTGAGGTCACCCTCCACCAGGTGTATGCATCCCCGTACCCGAGTCTCAGAAAAAAGCCTCCTTCCAGCTCCACAGAGAGCTCTTACCTGTGACTCCTGAGAGTTATCTGTCTTCTGAAAGAAAAGAAGTATAAGGATTGAATGTTTTCAATGAACAAAAGGCTGTGTAATAACCTTCCACCCCCATAATACAGGCCCTCAACGATTTTGAAATAGACTTTTAATTTTGGAACAGAAGACAACTTTACCAAGAACACATAACTGATATTCTCCAGAGAAGGACAGGTTATTTTAGTTTTAGTAATACGACAGAAGGTTAATATTTAAAGAGCTTATATAAATTTATTAGAACATTAAGATCCACAAAGAGAGTTTCAAAGTGCAGTTTACAAAGAAATACAACTAACAAATGAACAATGGAAGCAGGCTCAACACTGCTATTGATGAAAAGAAACAGTTAAAATTTAAGTATTAGCAATTTTTCCATATTAAGATAGAGACAAATTATAACTGGCAAAGGTATACTGAAATGATGTAATGTTAGTGGGAAAAAGCAAGAAGCAAAATTAAAATGAGTATAATTTATGACCATGTATATATGGACATAACTGTAGGAAAACCACATGTACAAAGAATATTTAATGCTAAACAGACCAAAATAATGTCTGTTCAGTAAATTAAACAATTTATAATTTTATAAGCAGGAGCAGCAACTCCTGAAGTACTTGAAAACTTATCACTATAAGCATCATAAAAGATTTGTTTTGTAATTCTTTTTTTCAACTTTCAAAAGGTATTTTTTCTAACAAAGAACAAGTATTAAGCCTTCACCAGCGGTGATCAAGGAGGAGTGTTAATGGGACAGAGATGAGTAGAACTTTTTCACCAGTATCTACTGATGCTGCCCAAGAAGGAAAAGGGATCCGGGCAACAATAGCCCAGTCCAGCCTTGACCCTCTACTCCAACAAGCCTGCATTCCCATTCAGATCCTATTCTGCCCCTGGAATGAGTGCAGGAGCCAGGGGCTAGACGGGGAGCCTACACATCCCATCCTAGTTTACCATTCAGCCTATTGCCCAGGGAAGGGGAAAGGATGGAAGCAGAGAAGGAACTACGAGCAAACTAAGAAGTCGCAGGTACAAGAAATGTCCCTTGGTATGCTCTGGTCCTGGGAGCCTGCTTTAACAGATGGAGAAAACAGAAACTGAGGCTAAAGAAAAACATACTGGCTAGATGTCTAGGGTATCAAAGCATTCATAATTTGTTCATTTCTCTTAGGGATTAAATCTAGGAGAAAATAAAAATACTTCTTTCACCCTCAATGCACATAGGTTTTTTCAATTAAAATACTTTTAATATTTTCTTTTGAAAAACCCTGGGGAGGTATTTTGGGGGAAAGAGTCCATTCTAGTAAAAAGGATGGGGCTTGAATTCCTCACAATCATTAATCAGGGGATCTTCAATAAATACTCTCTGAAAATTGGTTTCTTCATCCATAATATGGAGACAATAGTTTTTGACTCAGGGTTGTTTTGAGGATTAAATAACGTGTAAAGCATGAAAAAGTATACAGCATATTAGATACTCATTGTGTCTCCCTACCCTGACAGCTAACAATACTTTGTCTTATCATTTGTGTTAGTATTCTAGAGCTCTAAAAATAAACTTAAGGAAGCTGCTGAGGGCAGAAAAAATAATGAACCTTAATGAATGCTATTTGTGTGAAATAAACATCTATGAGGAGTCTAGATTAGGGTTCTGAAACCTCAATCCTTTTGACATTTTGGGTCAGATAATTCTTTATTGTGGAAAACTTTTCTGGGCACTATAGGATATTCAGCAGCATGCCTGGCCTCTACTCACTAGATGTCAGTAGCAGCCCCTAGGTGTGACAACCTGGAAGGCAAAACTGCTCTCCCACTGAGAACCACTGTACTAAATTTTTTTTAATTTAGCTTCATTTTTATACTATCTCAGGAATTTTCTTACTAAAAAGGGAATTCTTTTTTCTAGTATGTTCAGAACTCATTGAATTGAACCTCCTAGAAAAGTAATTCCAGTTTTTTCTGTCATCTTTCTGTTCTGCTTATAAAATAGCCTTTTCTTTTACTGACCTGAACACTCTAGTTCCTTGCCGCAGGATTAACTTCAAAATACAAACAAACTCACTCATATCAGAAAACAGAACTTGATGAAAGGTGGGGGGTATAATCGGTATCCCTTACCACTTGTTGGTACTTGTTTACATTTTCTTGAAGTGTGTTAAGGAGAAAACTGAAGATTCTTTCCATGTTCTGGGTTAATGTTTGCTGGATATCCCTTCGTCTTTGAGGGGGTAGTGTCTGAAAGGTCACTACATCCTCTGCCAGCCGCAAAAGAATGAACATCACTAATTCAGTCTGTGTTTCCTACACCAATAGAAAGAAGGTAGTTAAATATGCTTTTTTAAAAAATTGGGGTATGTATAGTTGATTTACAATATTGTGAAAACATGTTTTGCATTATAAATATGACCAAGGGCTCTTTTCTGCTGACAGGACAGTCAAACAAACCAGAAAAACTCGGAAGAGCAAACAAAAACAAAACTCTGAACTGATACAGCTGTACTGCATACCCCTTGTTTGGAAAGAGTGTCCAGTTCTACTAGCATGTCAGGCCAGTGCTGTGGCCACTCCCGCTTGATCATTTCTACTACAATTCGAGACAGAACATCTTTAATATGGTTCTCCTCTTCCAAAATGTTCAGAGTTCCCTGCAAAAGAATAAGTGACATCAAGAGGTTTGCAAGACTGGATTCAAAGGAAAAAACTGGGCTGTTAAGAGTACAGAAAACTTAGGAGCAGGCCTACTTTCAAACTAAACCAACCAACCTGTTCTCCATGTCTGAGTCACCTGTCCTGCATTCTCATTAATCATTCTTCCCTCTTAAAGCTTAACAGAGGGTTGCATCAGCTAATAAAATGGCTGTCACACGGAGCAAGGAAGACATCACTGTTCTTCTTTATAAACTGAAGAGACTTTCATATTGTTTCATTTTGTATGAGGGCCAGAGTGGAAGAGTATGGAAATAAGGAATACATCGAAAGGCTGATCAAGTGAGAGATTCAGGAGCAACTGAATATCTTCCTAACAGTTCTAGGTTTAGAAGACACAGAAGACCATTATTGGGACTCTCTTCTCAAGTCTGGTATCAAGTTTAATGGATTAAGATTTCTATCACATCTCCCCAGAACTAACAAAATAGAAATCCTAACTAGCTAAGTTAATAATTTTGAAGGGAATTTTTTTTCTATCAAAGACACTAGACTTTGAGGATGAAAAGGGGCATGTATTCCCCTTTTCATGTCCTTTGTAAAAAAGAACATAAAGGCTGTGGATTCTAAATGTGTTTATAAAGTTATAGTCGAACTCCCAAAACAAACTCATTTAGCCTATTTTTTTTATTGCTAGTAACATAATTCAGTTTAAAATAAGAGGAAACAAAGAGCAAAGTGCAATCTAATCTAGAACTGATTAATGTAAGACTCTTATTCATTTGTTAAAAATGTTTACTTATCTCTACCCTGTCTTCATAATTTTAAAAACAGAAGTCAACACATAAAGGATTAATTAAACCAAGTAAATGGGATGAACTGTGCCAGTGATGGTGGTTCTTTTTAATTTGAAGGTAACATTTAATGTTATATAAAGTTGTTTGACCTATGTAGAACCAGTGAATTTTTACACAAATGTTACACTGGAAAAGTCACACTCTGTCTAAAACTACCTCGTAAATGCAAGTCTTCCAATCAACCATTCCTTACATTTGCAATCAGCTCCATGACACTGTTCTTCAGATAGACCTTCTCCAATCGAGACATGTTGTTCCAACGAAACCTGGCCACCAAAATGCATAAAGTCAACAAAACAACATTAGAAGCATTCTCTTCAGAAGAGATTAGCTTTGATTACTATGTTAAAATTATACTGGTGATTTCATTCAGAAATTATACTCTGGATTTTGTATCCTTCAAAAAATGGACAGAAACAGTCCACATTTAATCAAAATGCTAAAAGCAAAAAGAGTTTAATACAGACAGTGACCCATTAATTAGAATCCAGGTATGATCTGTGCACAAATGAGCTTTGCCCCTTGGTTTTATTGACCAGACCATAAGCAAATACATATCTGGGACAACTACAACAATGTAGTTGGTTTTCAGAAACTAGAATCTGATAGTACTAACTCCCTTTCTAGACCTGCTTTGTCCAGTTACTAAGTTGTGTCTGACTCTTTGCGAATCCGTGGACTGCAGCACAGCAGGTTTCCCTGTCCTTCATCTCCTGGAGTTTGCTCAAATTCATGCCCATTGAGTCAGTGATGCTATCTAGTCATCTTAGGCTTAGAAGGTAATAACAGCACAATTCCAGAAAAACTGTGACTAAATCTTAAAAGCTGATGGATTCTTCAGTTAGGCAGTAGGGGTAGGAGACTCAAGTTAGAACAGGTTTTTAATTATTCTCATATAATCCTGGTTAGAATCCAGCCATGCACACTCAAAACTTAAGGAAAAAGAAATTAATGGCAGTGTCTTTCTAGTGTCTAATCAGGTATTTATTTACCTGTACACTGCATTATTCTAAAAAGACTCTGAGGTTGGTGGGCATATATTAGGAGCTCAATAAATACTAGCTAAGTGATGTGAGCTAATATTTGCAGAGTGCTTAATATGTACCATGCACTTTACACGGATGAAGAAACTAGGGAAAGGTTAAGTTCTGAATGAGAGCTCCCAGGAGGCTGTGATGATCTCTAGGAAGCATTCCTTTCTCCCTGGGGATTGCTCTTTTCTACTCACTTAAAGACTATCTCTAAGAGTTATATAAGAAAAAAAGATTTGCTCTCTCACATACTTGACAACGTGTTCCAGGATCTGAAGGCCAAAATGTCTGACGATGGCAATTTGTGTTTTCTCAGCCAACCGCAAACCACAGGGAACACAGACAGGGCACTTTTCTTTAAACTCCTCACAAAACTGAAGAAGAGAAAAGTTAGTGTTTCCCTTAGGAGCCAAGAGAAAGTGGGACTAGAAAAAAAACAAAACTCCAATCTGAGCTATTGTTTTAAGTGACAAAAGTTAGATAAATATTATATAAAGGATTATTTTCACTTTGATAGTTCCAGATTTCCCATGCAATGGCCAATTAGTGTTGGAAAAAAAAAATAATGTGACCTATATGAGTAAAATACTGTTAGAGATAAATCCATGAAGCACATAGGGGTGAAACGACAATTACTAGGATTAAAAACCTTTGGTTGGGGGAGGAATAAACCAAATGTGGAAAAGTCTTTACAACTGTTGAGTTTAGGTGATAGGTATACACAGATCATTGTAGCATTCTACTTATGCTATTTCATAGTAAAACAACAAACAGAACCCAAATATTTCTGATTCCAAATCCTATGACATACATCTATACACTGTAAAACTTCCTCCAAGTGATGCTCACTCTACTTCATGAAGTTATGTCTCTTAAAACACACACAGTACTGTTCCAGTGGTCATTTCTCATTGCCCACATACACTGTTTGATGGGGGAATAAACTCAAATCGTATTAGCATCCCCATTTGTTTTGTATTTGCTTTCCGAATTTACACAAGAATCAGTGAGAATCTGGCAGTCAAGAGAACTACTTTCAGGAAACCAAAAAGCCCTTGCTAAAATGCAAAATAAGTGGTGGAAGTTCACCTTTGCGCAAAATAGTCTAAGAATATCACACAGTAAAAATCATGGGGTGGGGAGGGGTTGAGAATTAAGCCAGAAATATCCAAGACACAAAAGTGGGTTAGGGAGAAGTGTAGGGATGTAAGTAAAAGGGCACTAGAGGGGCTGGAGCTCGGTTAGGGCGAGTCAGGAGAGTATATCAGCAGGAAAACGTTAGTGAGGGAGACTATAAAGAATGTGGCCGATGTTGGGGACGGGTTGGACACGTGCTCCACGGGAAGGAGATGGGCTGCAGGAATGTGGGGGTTAGGGGAATAAAGTGGGTTCAGCCAGCTGTGGAGGGGATCATGGTGCGGAGAAGAGTAAACAGAAGCGGGGAAAGGGGGAGGAGAGGGCAGTGAGGAGTGTCGGTGAGAAGAGACGGCTACAGTGAGGCAGGGACCAGAGCGTCCCGGGAAAAGGGTAAGCGGCGAGTAAAGAAGGCGGGGAGTGGGAAGAGGNCCTCTATCAATGGTTTATAAGATTTGTTCTTTCAGTCTAGCATCCATACGTTTACGTATGTCTGTCTACAAATAGTGTGTAATGTTTTCTTTTTTTTTTTTTTGTTTTCTTTTTGTCTTCAAAAGTTGAACATGAATAGATAGAAAATCAGCATTAGAACACTACAAAGTAATTGTTACAGGCCAGATCCACTTATGGGTGCTCAGAAGTTCAAAATTTGAAGAGAAACGGGATATGTGCATAGTCTCAAAAGTATCTCTTCTAAGAAAGGAAAAAATAGTAACTTTACAGTGAGAAACCTAGCAAACACTGTCACTCTTCAAGACATAGTGACATCATGTACCTCCAAACATGATACATGACTCTATAAAAGCCGAACACTTCCACAATGTTCTTGCCTGGAATGCATAACCTCAATCTTATCAAGAGAAAACATCAGGGCTTCCCTGATGGCTCAGTTGTAAGGAAGCTACCTGCCAATGCAGGAGACACAGGTTTGATCCCTGACCCAGGAAGATCCCACATGCCTCAGAGCAATTAGGCTGGTGCCCTAGAGCCTGGGAGTTGCAGCTTCTAAAGTCCATGCACCTAGAGGCTGTTCGCAACAAGAGAAGCACTGCAGTGCAAAACCTGCTCATTGCAACTAGACAGTGGCCCCCACTCACAACAACTAGAGAAAATTGTAAGCAAGCAACAGTGAAGACCCAGCACAGCCAAAAATACATAAAATTTTTTTTAAAAGATTTTATTTTTAAAAAGGGCAGGGGGAACATCAGACAAACCTAAATTGAGAGATGTCCTCAAAGCAACTGAGTAGTTCCCTGTGAAACTGTCAGGGTCATGAGAAACATGAAGTGGCACTGATTGGAGAAGACTAAGGAGATGTGATGACTAAGACTGGATCTTAAGCTGGATTCTGGAACCAAAAATGGACGTTAATGGGAGTAACTGGTAAAATTCAAGTAAAATTTGTAGTGTGAATATTACACTCATGTTCATTTTTTAGCTTTGATAATTGTGCTGTGTAAAATGTAGCACTAGGGGAAACTGGGTATGGGGGAACCCTACTATGTTTGCGACTTTTCTGTAAGCCTGGAAGTTTTTCAAAGGAAGTTTTGAAATTCACATGAATGCTTTGATACTATATATTATTTTGTGCTTCTCTTTACCCTGAACTTATATTTGAAATTTGTCTGTCCATTAGATTCTAACTGTTGGCTTTATCCCACCATTGATGTACTTNCTACTATGTTTGCGACTTTTCTGTAAGCCTGGAAGTTTTTCAAAGGAAGTTTTGAAATTCACATGAATGCTTTGATACTATATATTATTTTGTGCTTCTCTTTACCCTGAACTTATATTTGAAATTTGTCTGTCCATTAGATTCTAACTGTTGGCTTTATCCCACCATTGATGTACTTTGTAATTTGCATTTCCCTGTGCCTAATGACATTGAGCCCATTTTCATATGCCTATTGACTATCTGAATATCTTTTGTAAAGTGTTCAGTTCTTTGGGGGTAAATGGGTATTCTTTAAAGCTTTTAATATTATTATCCTTCTAAAGTTGTATCAATTTGTTAATTCTCCTGCCAGCAGTATATGAAAATGCCTGTTTCATTCTTGTTAGTTTCCATGCTCCCATGCTTATGGTAATTCGACAATGAAAGAATGGAAATACAGTTTTGTTTGGTGATTTAGATTCAGTATCCTTTCTAACTGTTCATAATATATTGTCTTACAGAAAAATGACTAATGGAAGAGACCGGGTAGTTGCTCTAGTGGACATGGACTGTTTTTTCGTTCAAGTGGAACAGCGGCAAAATCCTCATTTGAGGAATAAACCTTGTGCAGTTGTACAGTACACATCATGGAAGGGTGGTGGGTATGTATCATACTTATTCTTATAACTCTAAACTACTGTTTTAATCTCTGAGAATACATGGCACTATGCTAGGTCCTATTTTTGAGAGTTCTGAACTGCTGTGTTTCAGAATGAATAGTAGTATCAATGGGACTTCCCTGGCAGTCCAGAGGTTAAGACTTCACTCCAGGGGGTATGGGTTCCATTCCTGGTCAGGGAGCTAAGACCCCATATGCTGTTGTGTGGCTAAAAAGTTTAAAAAAAAATAGTAGTAGCATCAGTGGCCAAAAAGTTTCTACTATTATGTTTATAACCTAGTTGTCATGTGAAATTTTATGATCATGTGAAATTTTTATGATCATGTAATATTTTTGCTCCAAGGCCAAAAAATTAAGGAAAAAAATAGTAGCATCTGTGATCAAAAAGTTTCTATTATGTTTATAACCTATTCATCATGCTGAATTTTAATTACTTTTGCTTATGATCATGTAATGTTTTTGCTCCTCTTTTTTTCCTAACCTTAGAATAGTTGCAGTAAGTTATGAAGCTCGTGCATTTGGGGTCACTAGAAACATGTGGGCAGATGATGCTAAGAAGTTATGTCCAGATCTTCTATTGGCACAAGTTCGTGAGCTCCATGGAAAAGCTAACCTTGCCAAGTAAGAAGAGAAGATGGTTTAAGGGGAGTAGAGGAGTCGGAATCGTTTCATGAGGCTAGGAACTGATGTTTTCTAATTTGTTTTTTGTAAATGACATATGAAAAGTTTCCTTTCAGTCAGCCAACTTTTCAGTGTGAAATGAAAACAGATTTTATATTTTAGGAACAGTTGAGAATCATTATTACCTGTAATAATATCTACCCTTAATAATTTTCAGTTCCTTAAATGTTTAAAAATTTGTTATTGTAATTAAAACTTAATACCAGTTCCCATGTTGTCAGGCCAAAAGTCTGAAGTGTTTGAAGTTATTAGATTGATTGTGAAACTTGAGTTTTCCCAGAGAAAGTTGAGTCAGATTCGCATTCTAGTGTAATATCTAGTATTATTTGCCAGAATTGAACAGATTCAAAGGTGCTGACCTTCTCTGTTTTGAACTGAGCTCTCTCCCCCCCGATTTTAGAAAGTTAGCTTCAGAATAGAAGACATTAGTATAGGCATAGCCAAATTAGAGGTAAGTACAAGCCCCCGCCATTATAATAATCCTAATAGCTAATACATATTGAACATATGTCATATGCCAGGCACTTTGTAAAATTTTTCACTGGCAGTGTCTCTTAAATCTCACATCGTTATAAGGTAAATTCTAGTATTATCCACCCCCCCCCCACTCATTCCTATACTCACCCACCCACACACAGATGAGAGGCAAGTTTTAGAGAGGTTAAATAATTTAAGTTCACACAACTAAGAAGTAGAAGACTGAGGATTCAACTCTCAAAGATCCCTCCGTTCTCACAGTACACTATACTGTGTGTGGTAGTATGTGTAGGGATAATGCTTTGACTTGAGACTTGAGATATTCCTGAGTTCACCTATCAGAAGTCTAAAAGTGGAGTGTCATAGCCAACCTCACATTGGAATTATTGCCAGAAAAGAAGACAGATTTAACTGAAGATTAATCCTGTTACTCTAAAGTAGAATTAATTTAGCTAATGGACATATGTTACATTGCATTGAATAGAATTTTATGCTGGCTGGGAAAGACAGTGTCATGTCCCAGAAATATAGTTGACTTCAGAGTGTGATTTTGAAAAGCCACATGCCACCAACTTTATACTGGATCATTTATTTTACCCTTAAAAGCTTCATCAAGTAACAAACAAAGACAGTTTTAAAAAATTTAAGAATATGTTTATAGACCAAAAAGTTATTAAGACCTGGATAATTTAAAATTATTTTAATAGTTAACTTGAGATGCCACATTATAAAAATAAAAATATGATTTGCAGAAATATATATATATACGTATATATACACACTGTTTTTCAAGTATTTGTAAAAATACCTTGGAGTAATTTACTCAAGTCTATGAAGGAACACCAGCTACTGCAAAAGAGCATCCTTTCCTTGGTCTGTATGTATGTGAGTATATTATGCTATCATGCTCTTAGGTACCGGGAAGCCAGTATGGAAGTGATGGAGATAATGTCTCGTTTTGCTGTAATGGAACGTGGCAGCATTGATGAGGCTTATTTAGACCTGACCAGTGCTGTGCAAGAGAGACTACAAAAGCTCCAAAATCAGCGTATCTCAGCAGACTTGTTGCCAACCACCTGCATTGAAGGGTTTCCCCAAGGGCCTACAACAGAAGGGACTGTTGAGAAAGGTACTTCCATAGCATCAGTATTGCTTCTGCTTCCTGCCTTTGGAACCTGCTTTGCTTGGTCACACTGCTCCTTCTTGGATTCAGTGAAACGAAACTTAACCTACAACGTGAATGAATCTCAAGGACTCACATGGAAGGATATACAAATTCTCTTATCTTTCCAGGTATATGGATATTGAGAAGCTGTGAAATCTGTAAAATCAAGTTTCTCCTTAAGCATAACTAGGGCAGGTTAACGTTACCAGTAGAAGGCTGACTGAGCACTTCCATTATTTGCAGGTTAATGTATAACTTGGTTCATAAGAAGGGTGAGCTTTTTTAAGGGGACCTCAAAAACAGGGAGTTGAGCTGCTCACAGGATGATGTCATCAGTGAGCTGCTCAAGGCCTCTTATTTTATTTGACCTATTTTACTCCTTTTCCCTTCATAGTGATTCCCCTCACTCCCTTCCTACCCCACAAACCCTCTGGCACTCACTTACATAGATCTTCTTAAATATGTATATGTCTTTACAAATTGTACAGTGTTGCTTTATACTTGTGCTTTTAATTATTTTTATTTAGTTATTTTGATAATTATCATTTTTCATTTATTTTTTGAAGTGTAGTCAATTTACTATTAGTTTCAGGTGTACAGCATAGTAATTCAATATTTTTATAGATTATATTCCATTTAAAGTTATTATAAAATAATGACTATATTTCCCTGTGCTGTATCCATTTATTTATTTTATATACAATAGTTTGTAACTCTGAAACCCCTACCCCTAACTTTCCCCTTCTTTCCTTTCCTCACGGTAAAAACTAGTTTGTTCTCTGTATCTGTGAGTCTGTTTCAGTTTTGTTGTATTCATTTGTTTATATTTTAGATTCCACATATAAGTGATAACATACAGTATTTGTCTTTCTCTGACTTAATGTGTGCTTTTAAAACTTGTGCTTTTTATATAATGTGTCCTTTTAAAACTTGTGCTAGAGTTTTAAAGAGTGAAGTCGCTCAGTCGTGTCTTGACTCTTTGCAACCCCATGGACACCACGCTCCTCTGTCCATGGGATTTTCCAGGCAAGAGTACTGGAGTGGGTTGCCATTTCCTTCTCCAGGGAACTTACTGACCCAGGGATCAAACCCAGGTCTCTCACATTTATAGACAGACGCTTTACCGTCTGAGCTGCACACATTATATAAGTGAAAAGATGTTCAACATCGATAATTAGTAGAGAAATGCAAATCAGAAATACAATGAGGTATCACCTCACACTAGTCAGAAGGGCCATCATCCAAAAAAATCTCCAAATAAAAATGCTGGAGAGGATGTGGAGAAAAGTGAACCCTTGTACACTGTTGGTGGGAATGTAAATTGGTACAGCCACTATGGAAAAAAGTTTTGGAGGTTCCTTAAAAAACTAAAAACAGAACTACCATATAACCCATCAATCTCACTTCTGGGGTATATACCAAGAGAAAACCATAATTCAAAAAGATACATGCATCCTAGTGTTCATTGCAGCACTATTTACAATAGCCAGGACATGGAAACAACTTAAATACCCATCAGTAGAGGAATGGATAAAGAAGATGTGGTACATATGTACAATGGAGTATTACTCAGGCATAAAAAAGAACAAAATAATGCCATTTGTAGCAGCATGGATGGACCTAGAGATTGTCATACTGAGTGAAGTCAGACAGACAAACACATGATATGTGAAATTTTAAAAAATTTGATTGTGTGAAATTAAAAAATAAAGGTACAAATGAACTTATCTACAAAACAGAAGTAGAGTCGATGTAGAAAACAAACTTGTGGTTACGAAGGGATAAGGAAGGGAGGAATAAATTGGGAGATTATAACTGACATATATACACTGCTGCTGCCGCTAAGTTGCTTCAGTCGTGTCCGACTCTCTGCAGCCCCATAGACGGCAGCCCACCAGGCTCAGCTGTCTCCGGGATTCTCCAGGCAAGAGTGCTGGAGTGGATTGCCATTTCCTTCTCCAATGCATGAAAGTGAAAAGTGAAAGTGAAGTCGCTCAGTCATGTCCGACTCCCAGTGACTCCACTGCTATATATAAAACAGATGACAAGAACGTGCTGTGTAGCACAGGGAACTCTACTTAGTACTCTGTTATGGCCTCTATGGAAGAAAAATCAAAAAAAGAGTGGATATAGGTATTGATACATGTATAACTGATTAACTTTGTTGTATACCTGAAACTAATACAACTTTGTACATCACTTATACTCCAATAAATTTTTTAAAAAAAGAGGCAGTTGAGTATAAACTGCATTAATTTGCTGTGAAACAATGTTAAAAGAAANAGTTATTAAGACCTGGATAATTTAAAATTATTTTAATAGTTAACTTGAGATGCCACATTATAAAAATAAAAATATGATTTGCAGAAATATATATATATACGTATATATACACACTGTTTTTCAAGTATTTGTAAAAATACCTTGGAGTAATTTACTCAAGTCTATGAAGGAACACCAGCTACTGCAAAAGAGCATCCTTTCCTTGGTCTGTATGTATGTGAGTATATTATGCTATCATGCTCTTAGGTACCGGGAAGCCAGTATGGAAGTGATGGAGATAATGTCTCGTTTTGCTGTAATGGAACGTGGCAGCATTGATGAGGCTTATTTAGACCTGACCAGTGCTGTGCAAGAGAGACTACAAAAGCTCCAAAATCAGCGTATCTCAGCAGACTTGTTGCCAACCACCTGCATTGAAGGGTTTCCCCAAGGGCCTACAACAGAAGGGACTGTTGAGAAAGGTACTTCCATAGCATCAGTATTGCTTCTGCTTCCTGCCTTTGGAACCTGCTTTGCTTGGTCACACTGCTCCTTCTTGGATTCAGTGAAACGAAACTTAACCTACAACGTGAATGAATCTCAAGGACTCACATGGAAGGATATACAAATTCTCTTATCTTTCCAGGTATATGGATATTGAGAAGCTGTGAAATCTGTAAAATCAAGTTTCTCCTTAAGCATAACTAGGGCAGGTTAACGTTACCAGTAGAAGGCTGACTGAGCACTTCCATTATTTGCAGGTTAATGTATAACTTGGTTCATAAGAAGGGTGAGCTTTTTTAAGGGGACCTCAAAAACAGGGAGTTGAGCTGCTCACAGGATGATGTCATCAGTGAGCTGCTCAAGGCCTCTTATTTTATTTGACCTATTTTACTCCTTTTCCCTTCATAGTGATTCCCCTCACTCCCTTCCTACCCCACAAACCCTCTGGCACTCACTGACGTAGATCTTCTTAAATATGTATATGTCTTTACAAATTGTACAGTGTTGCTTTATACTTGTGCTTTTAATTATTTTTATTTAGTTATTTTGATAATTATCATTTTTCATTTATTTTTTGAAGTGTAGTCAATTTACTATTAGTTTCAGGTGTACAACATAGTAATTCAATATTTTTATAGATTATATTCCATTTAAAGTTATTATAAAATAATGACTATATTTCCCTGTGCTGTATCCATTTATTTATTTTATATACAATAGTTTGTAACTCTGAAACCCCTACCCCTAACTTTCCCCTTCTTTCCTTTCCTCACGGTAAAAACTAGTTTGTTCTCTGTATCTGTGAGTCTGTTTCAGTTTTGTTGTATTCATTTGTTTATATTTTAGATTCCACATATAAGTGATAACATACAGTATTTGTCTTTCTCTGACTTAATGTGTGCTTTTAAAACTTGTGCTTTTTATATAATGTGTCCTTTTAAAACTTGTGCTAGAGTTTTAAAGAGTGAAGTCGCTCAGTCGTGTCTTGACTCTTTGCAACCCCATGGACACCACGCTCCTCTGTCCATGGGATTTTCCAGGCAAGAGTACTGGAGTGGGTTGCCATTTCCTTCTCCAGGGAACTTACTGACCCAGGGATCAAACCCAGGTCTCTCACATTTATAGACAGACGCTTTACCGTCTGAGCTGCACACATTATATAAGTGAAAAGATGTTCAACATCGATAATTAGTAGAGAAATGCAAATCAGAAATACAATGAGGTATCACCTCACACTAGTCAGAAGGGCCATCATCCAAAAAAATCTCCAAATAAAAATGCTGGAGAGGATGTGGAGAAAAGTGAACCCTTGTACACTGTTGGTGGGAATGTAAATTGGTACAGCCACTATGGAAAAAAGTTTTGGAGGTTCCTTAAAAAACTAAAAACAGAACTACCATATAACCCATCAATCTCACTTCTGGGGTATATACCAAGAGAAAACCATAATTCAAAAAGATACATGCATCCTAGTGTTCATTGCAGCACTATTTACAATAGCCAGGACATGGAAGCAACTTAAATACCCATCAGTAGAGGAATGGATAAAGAAGATGTGGTACATATGTACAATGGAGTATTACTCAGGCATAAAAAAGAACAAAATAATGCCATTTGTAGCAGCATGGATGGACCTAGAGATTGTCATACTGAGTGAAGTCAGACAGACAAACACATGATATGTGAAATTTTAAAAAATTTGATTGTGTGAAATTAAAAAATAAAGGTACAAATGAACTTATCTACAAAACAGAAGTAGAGTCGATGTAGAAAACAAACTTGTGGTTACGAAGGGATAAGGAAGGGAGGAATAAATTGGGAGATTATAACTGACATATATACACTGCTGCTGCCGCTAAGTTGCTTCAGTCGTGTCCGACTCTCTGCAGCCCCATAGACGGCAGCCCACCAGGCTCAGCTGTCTCCGGGATTCTCCAGGCAAGAGTGCTGGAGTGGGTTGCCATTTCCTTCTCCAATGCATGAAAGTGAAAAGTGAAAGTGAAGTCGCTCAGTCATGTCCGACTCCCAGTGACTCCACTGCTATATATAAAACAGATGACAAGAACGTGCTGTGTAGCACAGGGAACTCTACTTAGTACTCTGTTATGGCCTCTATGGAAGAAAAATCAAAAAAAGAGTGGATATAGGTATTGATACATGTATAACTGATTAACTTTGTTGTATACCTGAAACTAATACAACTTTGTACATCACTTATACTCCAATAAATTTTTTAAAAAAAGAGGCAGTTGAGTATAAACTGTGAAACAATGTTAAAAGAAAAACTTGTGCTTCTTAATTACAAGATCATGTTATGGTATTATAGATCTCATTCTTTTAAATTTTCTTTCATTGGTGGTTTTATAAATCTATCCATGTAGCTGTATTTATGTGTAATTGATTGCTTAAAAAAAATCATTTATTTTGGGGGAGGCGCTGGATCTTCATTGCTGCACCAGCTTTTCTCTAGTTGTAGCGAGCGGGGGCTGCTCTTTAGTTGTGGTGCACGAGCTTCTCATTGAAGAGGCTTCTCCTGTTGTGGAGAATGGGCTCTAGGGTGCACAGGCCTCAGTAGTTGGGGCATGTGTGCTCAGTAGTTGGGGCTTCCTGGCTCTAGAGCACAGGCTCAGTAGTTGTGGTGCATGGGCTTAGTTGCTCTGCAGCATGTGGGATCTTCCTGGACCAGGGATCAAACCCATGTTCCCTGCATTGGCAGGCAGATTCTTTACCGCTGAAACACCAGGGAAGCCCAATTAGTTGCTTTTAATTGCAGCGCAATCTATGGTATGGATCTACTATGTTTACAGACCCTTCTGTTT
Source organism: Neotragus moschatus (assembly GCA_006410615.1). Classification (NCBI taxonomy): domain Eukaryota; kingdom Metazoa; phylum Chordata; class Mammalia; order Artiodactyla; family Bovidae; genus Neotragus; species Neotragus moschatus. Next base: position 344,582 of record SJYA01002804.1, on the reverse strand, counting down.
ATATGATGAATGTCCTTATTAATCTTCTTTCGGACCTATGCAAGGGTTTCTCTGAGTATTTTCAGGAGTGGACTGCTAGATCATAGGGTATACACATATACTTAGTTTCACTAAATATTGCCAAATTGGTTTCCAGAATTGCTGTAACAATTTGCCTGACCCCTGACAGTACATAAGAGTTCCCATTTCCTCCCTGTCCTCACCAGCAATTGGTATTATGTAATATTTTAAAATGTAATGGCTATAAAGGTATACTTTATATTTTGGGGCTTGTTTTAGCTTATATTTCTCTATTTACTAATTGAAGTTGAGCTTTTTTTCATAGCCAGTTGAGCTATTAGCCAGTTGAGCTTCTACTTTTATGAGTTTGCTTATTTATAATCACCCAATTTTCCACTGGATTTCCTGCCCTTTTTTGTCTGGGGAGAAGTCTCCTGTATCCTAATTGTTGGTTCCTTGTCTGTTTTTGACACTTCAAACATCTTTTCCCAGGTCTGTCATCTATTAACTTTATTTATACTGTACTTTGTTGAACGAATTCTTTTAGTCCTTCCATTTTTCACCTTATGGTTGTACATTTTAAATCTCATTTTAGACATTCATTTCTACCAGATGTTCCTAAAGACATTTTTCTACTTTCTTCAATTTGCCTTATAGCTTATTTTTAGGTATTTAGTTTTCCCAACAGTTATTAATAATCCATTTTTCTCTTTTCTCAATTTCTCATATATCAGTTGTTTCTATAATAACCCATTAGTGTCTCCTTTTGTTTCAGAAACATTTTTTTTATTAGTTTGTGGCATGTTATAATTGATAAGGACTCCCCTCTACTTTTGTTTTTCAAAATTGTCTTGGCTATTTATGGACCTTTATTGTGTGGTATATATTTTAGAATGCATTAGTTGAATTCCTTAGAAAATTCTGGAAGTTACATTGAATTCACATTTTTATTTTTTAAAAATATTTAGTTAGGTGCACTGGGTCTTAGTTGTGACATGTGGGATCTAGTTCCCTCACTAGGGATCAATTCTGGGTCCCCTGAATTGGGAGCTCAGAGTCTTAGCCACTGGACTACCTGGGAAGCTTCTTAATTCACATTTTTAGAAAAGATAGTATCTTAGTGTTAAATTATCTCATCTATAAATATTTCACCAGCTTTTTAGGTCTTCACTTAATGTACCTTTTAGTGATTTTTATTTATTTTTTAAAATGCATTTTGTTGAAATGTAGTTTTTTAAAATTTCTGACCGTGCTGGGTCTTTGTTATTGTGTGGGCTCTTTAGTTGTGGCCAGTGCGGGCTACTCTACAGTTGCAGTATACAGGCTTCTTATTGCAGTAGCTTCTCTTGTTACAGAGCACAGGATCTAAAGCGCGTGGGCTTCGGTAGTTGTGGTTCCTAAACTCTAGAGTACAGGCTCAGTAGTTGTGGCACATGGTCCTAGCTGCTTCTGACCAACCAGGGATTGAACCTGTGTCTCCCACATTGGCAGGCGGGTTCTTCACTGAGCTACCAGGGAAGCCCTGTTGAAGTATAGTTGATTTACAATGTGTTAATTTCTGCCATACAGCAAAGTGATTCTCTAAGACACACATATATATAATTCTTTTTCATATTTTTTCCATCATAGTTTATCACAATATATTGATAAAGTTCTCTGTGCTATACAGAAGGACTGTTGTTTTATCCATTCTATGTATTGTAATAGTTTGTATCTGCTAATTGCAAACTCCCAGTCCATCCCTCCCTGCTGCCCTTGGCAACCGCAGGTCTGTTCTCTGTTTTGTAAGTCTGTTTCTGTTTTATAAATAGTTCATTTGTGTCCTACTTTAGACTCCACCTACCTTTTAGTAATTTTTAAATTATAATTTTTATGATATGATTATTTCTGCTTCTGAAATCTGGAATCCAGGTTTCCCTTTTTCTTATCTAAAGTTTGATATAATATAAAGTGTGTAAATTAAGTGTACACTTGACTGATTTTAACAAAGTAAACCCACTTGTATAAACAGAACCGAGATCAAAAAACATCAGAACTCTAGAAGCCACATTTGCTTGCCCTCCCAGTTGTTCTGTGTCCCTCTTCCCTCTCTCCTGTATAACAACTGTCCTGATTTCTATTTAACTTATTTTTGAAGTTTCTAAAATTGAAATTATGCAGTATGTACTTGAGTCTGGCTTCATTCATTCAATATTGTCTTTGTGAGATTCATCCATTCTGTTGTTTATAGTTGGGTTTGTGTACTATTACATTGAATGAATATACCACAGTTTACCCATGGATATTTTGTGGGTTTTTTTTTTTCCAGTTTTGGACCACTAATAACAAGAGTTGCTATGAACATTTTTGTAAATATCTTTTGGTGAACAAGTGTATACATTCTGTTGAGCATGTGACTGACGTGCTCAGTTGTAGGGTTTGCCTGTATTCAGCTTTAGTTTGTCTGTACTCAGTTAGTAGATACCCCCAAAAGTTTTCCAGAATGGTTGTATTGATTTATAATTCCACTAGGAGAAGGCAGTGGCACCCCACTCCAGCACTCTTGCCTGGAAAATCCCATGGACAGAGGAGCCTGGTGGGCCGCAGTCCATGGGGTCGCTAAGATTCGGACAAGACTCAGCGACTTCCCTTTCACTTTTCACTTTCGTGCATTGGAGAAGGAAATGGCAACCCACTCGTGTTCTTGCCTGGAGAATCCCAGGGACGGGGGAGCCTGGTGGGCTGCCATCTATGGGGTCGCACAGAGTTGGACACGACTGAAGTGACTTAGCAGTAGCAGCAGCAGCAGCAGCAGCAGTATATGAGAGTTGTAGTTGTACCACATCTTTGTCAACCCTTGCTTTTTTCTCTTTTGTGTTTTAACCATTTTGATGATTGTGATATCATATATGGTGATATCATGTTATGGTTTTAGTTTGCATGTTCCTGGTGTTAATGAAATTGAGCATCTTTTTGTAAGTTGTGACCATTCTTTCATGAAGTGTCGATTTAAGCACTTGCCCATTTTTCTTGGTTGTCTTAGCTCATTCATCTGTAGGACTTCTTTATGTATTCTGGATTGAATCATTATCAAATATATATATTGCAACATCTTATGGTTTGTGACTTTTCTCTTTTTAAAAATTTTTGGCCATGCCAAGTGACATGCAGGATCTTAGTTCCCTGCCCAGGGATTGAATCTGTGCCCCCTGTAGTGAAAGCCCAGAATCTTAACCACTGGACTGCCAGGGAAGTCTCGAGACTTTTCTTTTTTTGAGGAAGGCCTGTATTGCTATGAACTTCCTTCTTGGGACTCCTTTTGCTGTATCTCAGATTTTGTGTGGTTCTGTTTTATTTTTATAATACTTAAAATAATTTAAGACTGTATGCCCTTTTAAACCTGTTGAAAGCTATGGACCCTTGCTTGTCAGAAAAATAGATACTTACATATAAAACAATTTTGCATGCAGTTTTCAGGAGATTTGCAGACCCTCTCAAAACCTACATAGTTCAGAATAAAAACTATTTATTACACATTACATTGGTTTTGTGGGAGGCAACTCATGTTGAAGAGCTCTCTGGTGAAGATGATGGTGCATACCTCTGTTGATGGTCAATGTTACTTCAACTCAAATGGTTGTTCTGTACCTATCTTTATTACATTTTTCTATAAAATGCCAGTGTTTTAAAGAAGTCTTATTTCTGTATGAGGAAATAAAAGGTATTTGTATATGAAGGAACAAGTTGCTTTATTGTGTCCAGTTTAAATTTTAAGCTTCCAGATGCAGTGATAACATCTTATTATTTAGAGTGTTCAGAATAATACAATGTCTAGGAAATGATTTATGGTGATAATTCATATCATACTCCTGAGTCTTCACATGATGTGTGCAGCCAGAAAAAAAAAAAATCTGACAATAGAAATTAGCTGATCTAAGTGTATATATTCTCCCAGAGATTATTTTTGATGAATATGACATATATTTCAAAGCTAGGAAAAGAATCCAGGTATCTGTGATGTTTTGATACTAAAGTTCCCATTCAACTTTACCATCCTGCCTCTTAATGGGTCCTATTTACCTACCCATTTGCAACTTTGGGTTTTCTGTTTCTGAAATAGTTGTGTGTGTGTGAAGTTTAAGTAGTATGATTACTTAAAAGTAATTCTCAAAAATTGCCAGAGTGAAAACTTTCCCTTTGGGGCCTCTTTGTAACTGGTTTGTGTTAGCTAAAGAACTCCTTTATTTTCTCCTTTGCTTCCTCTTAATTCATTTCTTTCTAAGCAAATATTGAACATGTGAATATGTATAACAAGAAACAGTTGTGTAGCTATATTAATATAAAAAAATTATAAATCAACTGTCAGGGACTTCCCTGGCAGTCCAGTAGTTAAGACTCCATGCTTACATTGCAGGGGCTATGGGTTCTATCCCCTGGCCCATGTGCTTCCCAGCTCAGCCAAAAAGAAAAAGAAGATAAAAATAAATTAATATTTAAAAATATAAAAAAAATCAGCTGCTAAAGTTGAGAACTGTAGGAGTTGGGATAGACTCCTTGTAGGCTTTGAAGAAGGAAGCTGCCATATTGCAAGAGGGCCTTTGGAGAAGCCCCCATGTCTATGCTCTGAGAGCTGCCCTCTGCTAACAGCAAGCAAGAAAGGAGGACCTCAGTCCTACAGCCACAAGATGATAAATTCTGTGAACAACCAAAGGGATCATGAAAGTGAAAGTACTAGTTGCTCAGTCATATTCAACTCTTTGCGTCTCCATGAACTGTAGCCCTCCAGGCTCCTCTGTCCACGGAATTCTCCAGGCCAGAATACTGGAGTGGGTAGCCATTCCCTTCTCCAGGACATCTTCCCAACCCAGGGATCAAACCGGTCTCCTGCATTGTAGGCAGATTCTTTACCATCTGAGCCACCAGAGCTTGGAAGGTATTACTCAGCTCATGGCACAGAAGAAGGTATACCAGTTATCAGTATAAGGACTTCTCTTTTGTATTAATAGTTACAGATCCTAGAGTTGTGGACCATAGCTAGAGTTTATCAGTTTAATCCTGAAGTTTTGGCACAAATTACCAGTGCTCACTCTTATGACAGTTCTAGTCAACATTGTATTAGAGGTTCAAGATGATGCAGGCAGTACAGGAGAAGAAATAAAAGATGTGAAGGAAGAATGAAATAGGAGATATGGCTATGTTTATAGAAAATCCTAAGGAATCTACCCCCCCCCCACTCCCACTAAAAGAAGCTAGAATGATTGAGTTTAGCAGGGTTGCAGGGGACAATGTCAATATGCAAGAATTTGTAATACTTCTATATATTAAAATCTAAAATGGGAAGTTGAAATTTAAAAAGCAATGGCATTTTTGCAATAGCATTAAAACCATGAAATTATTAGAAATATATCTAACAATATATGTGGAAAAAACAGTTCAAGATATATGCAGATAAAGCCCCAAGCTGATCTACAGATTCATTGCATTTTCACCAAAATCCCAGCAGGATTTTATAGAAATTGACGAATTGATTCTAAAATTTATATGGAAACGCAAAGGATGTGGAATAGGCAAACAATTTTAGAAAAAAACTAATTTGTAAAACTGAACACTACCTAATTTTAAGAGCTAACTATAAATTTAGTGATCCAGTGGTTAAGACTTTGTGCTTCCACAGCAGGGGGTACGGGTTTGATCCCTAGTGTGGCCAAAAACAAAAGTCAAGGTGGCACAGGCAAGAATGGAAGAAATATGAATAAAATGGAGTGAGTTGCAATGGATATGTGGAATATGCTGAAGTGGCCATGGCAACTAGATAACTGCAATTGTGTTAGTTGCTCAGTCTTGTCCGAGTGTTTGCAACCCCATGGACTGCAGTCCACCAGGCTCCTCTGTCCATGGGATTCTCCAGGCAAGAATACTGGAATGGGTTGCCATTTTCCTTCTCCATAGATAACTACAATGAAGGGGAGTAAAAGAAAGAAGTCAATATTAGATTTTAAACCTTTAAGAGAAACAGGAAGTTGTTTGGGAAAGAGAACCTTTGGGGAGGAAGATATAAAGATTGACTTCAGTAGCATTTTGTTTGATACTTTAATGAAAAATTCAAAAATTTAATGAAAACTTTTCTGTAGGGAGGTAGAAATAAGGGATTAAAGTTTAAGAATTTGGGGCAGGAGCTTAAGATTTGCGTGTACTCAGCATAAGTAAATTGAAACATAAGCCAGTACCAGTTCACTGAGAGAAAAGGTATCTACACAGAGAAGAATGTTGCTCAGTATCCACAGTGAGGGCATTAGAGGAGGAAGACAGGTTAGCAAAGGAGAGAAACAGCAGTTGGAAAATACTTCCTTCTATGTGCTCATCTTCTTCCTCTCATATATATGAATCTTTATCTCTTCGAGATACTCTATATTTTCTTGCCTTGTTCATAGCTCATTTGTGTGTGTGTGTGTGTGTGTGTGTGTGCTCAGTCATGTCCGACTCTTTGCAACCCTTTGGACTGCAGCCTGCCAGGCCTCTCTGCCCATGGATTTTTCAGGCAAGAATATTGGAGTGAGTTGCCATTTTCTGCTTCAGAGGATCTTCCTAACTCAGGGACCAAACCCACATTTCCCACATCACCTGTGTCTCCTGACTGCAGGCAGATTCTTTAACAGTGAGCCATCAGGGAAGCCCTCACTTCAGCCTCTTTAAGCCAGCGTGTATATTTCTTCACTTTCTTGTTATATAATGGTTTTAAAATGCTTTTCCAAAACTGACTAGTCCTAAATTGGGTAATAAGATATTTTCAAGGCCATAAGTACAAAGCTACATCTAATTTAAATACTTTGTCAAGAGAATGATCTTCTAGTGGTGCTGATTAGATTTAAGCTATTCAGCTGGAACCAGCCTCTCAAAATACAGAAGTGCTAACTTTTTACTGAAGCATGAGATAATTCTGAATAAAGTAACTGAATAGACTTCTTGGTGGCATGCAAGGGAAGTTGGAGGAAGAAAGTTCAAAACTGGAAAGAGAAAACAGAAGTACTGTTTTTAAAATTTTTAAATTTTAAAATCATTGCTCATAAAAGATAATACAAAATATTTGTTGGTTATTGGAGCTTATAAGGTTCAGCCTAGGCTAGAAATTAAGGCTGCTGGAGATTGATCTCTGTTGTGAAACTGAATAATCTTCTAGAAACATATCTAAAGTACCTGAAATCTAAGCATTTCTGCATTAGATACAATTAAATAAAACCCTGATTTAAAAAAAAAAAATCTATCTGGGATCTCTCAATTTTTTCAGAGGAAAGGCGAAAACAAGGCTTACTGCAATGGCTTGATTCTCTTCAGACTGAAAGCACCAGCTCTCCAGACCTACAGCTCACTATGGGAGCAGTGATTGTGGAAGAAATGCGAGCAGCCATCGAGAGGCAGACTGGTTTTCAGTGTTCTGCTGGGATTTCACACAATAAGGTGAAGGCTAATAGTAGATTTCAAAGAGAAACACAGATATACCTATAGTTAAACACAGGGATAGAAACACACACAAACTTAAAAAAACAACAATAAAACATAGATGGGATAGGAATGAGTGGGAATTATTTAATAGTCTTTATTGAATTTCTTATAGTATTGTTTCTGTTTTCTGTTTTTCTTTTTTTTGACTTTGAGGTATGTAGGATCTTAGCTCCCTGACCAGGGATCAAACCCACATCCCCTGTGTTGGAAGGAGAGGTCTTAACCACTGGACCTCCAGAGGAAGTCCCTGCATGGGGCATTTAAACCATTATACATCTTTGAAATGGGTTCCTCTTTAAACTTCACATTGAAGACAAAAACCTAAGTAATTCTTTCAATGTGAGAATTGACACTGCACATGTACTTTCCCAAGAAATGGGCTGAAAATTTTGCTGGAAATAGTTATTTATATAGTTGTAGCCACAACATTTCCTTAATGATTGAACTATCCAAAGAAAGGAGGAAGTGGGAATTCCTTGGCGATCCAGTGGTTAGAACTCGGCACTTTCACTGCCCGCGGCCTGGTTTCAATCCCTGGTTTGGGGAACTAAGATCCTACAAGCCAGGCAGTATAGCCAAAAAAAAAAAAAAGAGGCTAGTCTTTTTATATATGAACCTTTCCTTTTCACTTGCTGAATATTCTAGTATTATCTCACTTCTGTGGTGTGACCTAGGTATTCTCTGCTTTTTTCTATTCTTTGTAATTAAAGTACAGTTTGGCCCTGGGATCTTCATCCCCTTTGGTCTAGGCTTAGTCATAGGGTGGTAGCTGATTTTCCCTGGTTACTACCTTCTCTCGCTTCCTCAAGAAGAGAAAAGTTTGGCACTGTGCAGCTTGCGGGATCTTAGTTCCCTGACCAGAACTGCACCCAGGCCCTCAGCAGTGAAAGCACTGAGTCTTAACCACTTGACTACCAGGGAATTTCCAAAAAGAGGAAAGTTGCCAAATTACCCAGTAGAGTTTTGGGAGGTTTTTTCCTGGTTTGGTGGAGGGAGAGGAAACAAAAATCTCATTTAAACTAAATATGACCCTAGTAGAAGTTTTAGAGAATCTCTTCCATGAATGTGATTCTATATTTTTTCCTACCAATTATAATTTGTGAAATGCTACCACTGAAGTATCTTGTTCTTTGAAAAGACTTCTCATGGGTGTTCTTCATTTTAAAGTCTTATTTAGCCTAAGAAGATGTTTGCTACTGGATGATGACTTTGAGCCCAGTCTTTGTCACAGATACTAAATGATGGTAATCTGTATTATTCTGGGACTTAAAATGGACTGACCATTAATCAAGAAATGTCTCTAAGTGGGGTAGGGCAAAATGAGTTTGTTTTAGCATTTTCATATGGACACACTAAGAAATGCCTCTTAAGTCTCTTCTATAGCTTCTTTGTTCTTTACCCTCTTGAAGTAGGAGAACCTTAAGGAACAGATGAGGGTGGAAAAAACTACTAAAGGAAAACAGAACGGAAGATGTGGGAAGAACAATGAGGATAATGATAGTGGGTCATGTTTCCACTGTGGATGTTGTTGGACACCCAGGTTTGGGGATGTCTTGAGTTTCTGGTTCTGTTTTTGTTTTTAATGTGGAAACCGCTAGTTACAGCCCTTAAGCTGTGCCTTGTGTGTGAATGTGGGTATGTGTATATATTAATATTCACCATGTGTAGGTGTTGACAGTAATGAGGTTTTTATGCTTCCCATGCTCCAGGTTCTGGCAAAACTGGCCTGTGGATTAAACAAGCCAAACCGGCAGACCCTGGTCTCACACGGGTCAGTCCCACAGCTCTTCAACCAAGTGCCTATTAGCAAAATGTAAGTATTCAGGGAGCACCTCACATTCCACTCCTCTATCTATGTGAAGGCCCTCTCTAGTTGTAGTTTCTTCTGTTCCTTAAGAATTGTATCCAAGGAAAACAGGTACCATAGAGACAGGAGGGAGATATAGAAAATTTTGCAAACACACCGAGATTTCTTTTCTTAATGAACCTTCAATTCCAGATTATCTGTGGAAGATACTTAATCCTGAATTTTAAAAAATGAGCTGATTTTTAGCCATACATTTAACTTCCTTCTAGGTTTTTTATTAAAACCTATTACTAAATAACAAATAGGAATTTTAATTTTTTCCTTTTTTCTAATATCATAGCAAGCCATTCAGGGCTACTGAATTGTTCCCAAATGAAATTAATAACTAGGCTGTGCATACCAATTGTGTGTCCTTGACCAAGGGCTTATAATATTGTTGAAGGGACAAGATATAACTGTTCAAAACAATAATGGAAGTTCCGTAATCAAGACCGTATGGAACTGCTACATGAATTGTACAGGGAGTCACCAAAGCTGGTCATCTGAGAAGGACTTATAAAAAGGGCACAGGGTTTTGTTTTCAGATTTGGCACAATTTGGAGTCAGATGAGAATATAAGAGAAATATCAATTTGGAGAATGTTTTGAACACAAAAAGGGAGAAAGTATAAGGTATTTTCTGTGAACGGGACATGACCTAGGGCCATATTGAGGAAAATAAGTAATGGAAAAAGGACTGAACAGATAGGTTAAGGACAGATTATTAGACATCTCAAAGGCTAGGCTGAAGAATTACTATATTCTTAAATTAAAAAGGTTTTACTATTGAAGAGGTTTGTTTTGAGAGGTGAAATTTGAATCCATAAATGGGACAGTAGATCCTATACAATTAAAAGTTTTGTATAGTTGATTTGATAACCACTTACTGAATTTACCTTTGTTTATGCTATGGTTACTCCTATTCCTAGGCCCTAACTCTCAGAGTATTGAATTCCCAGTCATCTAGTCTTATTCTAGAAAATCAATAATTTACGGGACCACTGTGTGTTATCATTTTCCCTGAATCTTCTGGAGGGCTGCTTACACAGACAAAATGTTTTGTATCTACATGCTAACTAGATATTGATGATGTTACTTACAAATTTATTATCTTTTGTTGTTGTTGTTAGCCGTAGTCTTGGAGGAAAACTAGGGGCCTCTGTCATTGAAATCCTGGGGGTAGAATACATGGGAGAGCTGACCCAGTTCTCTGAATCCCAGCTCCAGAGTCATTTTGGGGAGAGGAATGGGTAAGTGATTCCTGATACTGTTCAGTCATAACTTTTATGGATATGTTAAATTCAAATGTAGACAAAAGCATCAGGTAAAATCTGGACCTATTAGGTTAATATTCACTCCTTGAGGTAACTGCATTGACCCTTTTGCTTTTAAAATATTAGATCACTATAGCCTATCAGTCTAGTTCCCCGCCCCCCC
>SJYA01002804.1:282043-333622 GCA_006410615.1 Neotragus moschatus | reverse complement strand
CCCGCCGCGATGTACCTAACTAATTAGGTTGGTAGAAAGGAACTTTTACTTTGAAGCTTGGTTCTATACGTGTACAAAGATGCTGTTATTCCTTTAAGATCCTTGTATTTAGGCTTAGTAAGTACCAAAAAAGCTTGGGGATGTGAAATCCTATAGCTTGGTTGGTATTCTTCCAAAAATATAAATGATGACTTGACCTTAGAAAGCATAATCAGTATTCTTCTCCTGATCAGTTTATCGTACTGGAATTCATAGGGAAGGGCGAGATTCTGTGATGTACTTAATTTTGAATAGATTTTTCCTTTTTCATGAAAAGGATAAAAGGCTTAGTATAATATAGGTATTTTGTTTTAACAAGGATAGTCATTTGCTTTCACCTTAAACTTTTGTGTTGGTTTTATTAGATCTTGGCTATATGCCATGTGCCGGGGGATTGAACATGATCCAGTTAAACCCAGGCCAATAACCAAAACCATTGGCTGCAGCAAGAACTTCCCAGGAAAAACAGCTCTGTCTACTAGGGATCAGGTGGGCAGACATTCCTGACAGAACATTGTCTCTTTTAAGGGAACTTGTGGGTAGGTTTTGGTAGCTGTGGAGACTTAGATGGAACCTTTATGCTGTAAAATATGCAGGAAACCGAAGGGGTTTTGTGTTGAAAATTGATGAATTTCACTGGGGATTTTTATTATTTTTTCTTTCCTCATCCAAAAAAAGAAACAGAATGGAACTGACTGAAGTTTGAAATTGAATTACTCATTTTTTGGTAGTTGAAAACTTAGGAAGCCAGGATATCGTGCCTCAAGTTTGTGTCTTTTTTCCTCAGAGCTGGAACATGCCTGATGTTTACCTGATAGCATGCCAGCAAGAAAAGAAAGTGAAAACTGTTAGATTAGGGCAGGTCAGAGTTCTGAAGATTTCTATCATCTGGTAATCCTTATGGGGGAGACTGTTGCACACTTCCATTTTGGGGAGAACTGAACAAAAAGACCATTTGTGTGTGCTAAGTCGCTTAAGTCATGTCTGACTTTGCGACCCTATGGACTGTAGCCAGCCAGGCTCCTCTTGTCCAAGGGATCAAACTCATGTCTCTTACGTCTCCTGCATTGGCAGGCGGGTTCTTTACCACTAGCGCTACCTGAGAGTTCTATAATAAACCTAGAGTCTTTAAATGAAATATTAAAATCTCAATACTTTTTTTAGGTGCAATGGTGGCTTTTGCAATTAGCCCAGGAACTAGAGGAGAGACTCACCAAGGACCGAAATGCTGTAAGATTTTCTTTATTGCTTGGGTGAGCTTTGGAATATAAATATCAGTATGGAGTAGAAAGAAGATACAAAAAGATACCAGTTAGAAAATGTTAAGAAATCTTTTATCTTTTCCCATAAAACTGCTGTAAAACTCAATATGATTTTCAAAAACCTAGATCTGTGAACTACTGACTACTAGATCTGTGGAGACCTGACTACTCCTGTCTCCCTCATTACCATTTGCTTTTATATTTTTGTATATTATCTAAATCCTACTCCAACTCTGATTACACAATGGATCTTCATCAGAGTACAGAACTGTTAAGCAAGACATTTAGGGATTGGACTGTAAATTATTTAGCTTTAACACAGTCCATGTGACAAAGAAGTATTCAGTTTTAGAGACAGAGTCTTAAGACAAAGATTAAATATATGACTAGTTTATCTTCTCTCTTTAAAAAAAAACAACTATTGACATATATATATATTTACATACCATAAAATTCACCCACTTACAGTATAAAGTTCAGTTTTTGTATATTTCAGAGTTCAACTATTCCATAATCAATTTAAGGACATTTCCATAACCCAAAAAGAAATCCTGTACCCACTAATAGTTATTCCGTAAGCCCTAGGCAATTCTAGTCTGCTTTCTGTCTATATAGATTTACTATTCTGGACATTTCATATCTGTGCAATAATCTTATATGTGGCCTTTTGTGACTGGCTTGAAATCTTTAACTTGTTTTCAAGGTTTATTCATATTGTAGCATCTATCAGTCCTTTATTCCTTTTTATGACAATAATATTCTACTGAATGGATATATCACATTTATCAATTCATCAGTGAATGGATATTTGAGTTGTTTCCACTTTTTGGCTGTTATAAGTAATGTTGCTGTGAACTTTCATGTACAGATTTCTCTGTAGACATGTGTTCACTTCCCTTGTATATATACCTAGGAGTAGAATACTGAGTCACATGCTAACTCTATGTTAGCACATCAGGCTGTCGCTGCACTGTTTTATACTCCCAGCAATGTAAGAGGCTTGTAATTTCTCTGTCTTTGTTGTTTAGTTGCTAGGTGTAAAGTGGTTTTCAGGTGCATGTTGACTATTTTCTGATTTTATTTGGAGAAATACCTGTTGAGATCCTTTGCCATTTTTTGAAATGAGTTGTCTCTTTATATTGAGTTTTAAAAGTTCTTTATGTGTTCTGGATACAAATCCCTTGTCAAATATATAATATACAAATATTTTCTCCCTGTGGATTTTCATTTTCCTGATGGTATTGCTTGATGTGTCCTCTCCTGTTGAACATCAANTGAGATCCTTTGCCATTTTTTGAAATGAGTTGTCTCTTTATATTGAGTTTTAAAAGTTCTTTATGTGTTCTGGATACAAATCCCTTGTCAAATATATAATATACAAATATTTTCTCCCTGTGGATTTTCATTTTCCTGATGGTATTGCTTGATGTGTCCTCTCCTGTTGAACATCAACTGAATACTGTCAGGAATCATCTGTAATTAACTGTCTGCCCCTTTTTAGCGGAATTGGTAGTAAATGTTTGTTCTTTGGTTGTTTTTGTTTAGTCATTAAGTCCTGTCCGACTTTGCAACACATGGACTACAGCATGCCAGGCTCCTCTGTCCTCCGCTATCTCCCAGAGTTTACTCAAATTTATCTCCATTGAATCAGTTATGCTATCTAACCATTTCATCCTCTGCCACTCTCCTCTCCTTTTGCCTTCAAGCTTTCCCAGCACTAGGGTCTTTTTCCAGTGAGTCAGCTCTTTGTGTCAGGTAGCCAAAGTATTGGAGCTTCAGCTTTAGCATCAGTACTTCCAATGAATATTCAGGATTGATTTCCTTAGGATTGACTGGTTTGATCTCCTTGCTATCCAGGGAACTCTCAAAAGTCTTCTCCAGCACCACAATTCAAAAGTATCAATTCTTCAGTGCTTAGCCTTCTTTATGGTCCAACTCTCACATCTCTCTTCAACCATAGCCTTGACCATACAGATCTTTGCTGGCAAAGTCATGTCTCTGCTTTCTAATATGCTGTCTAGGTTTGTCATAGTTTTCCTTCCAGGAGGCAAGCATCTTTGAATTTCATGGCAGCAGTCACCGTCTGCAGTGATTTTGGAGGTCATTTGCCATTAGAGTGGTATCATCTGCATATATTGTTGATATTTCTCCCGGCAATCTTGATTCCAGCTTGTGCTTCATCCAGCCTGGCATTTCGCATGATGTACNGGCAGCAGTCACCGTCTGCAGTGATTTTGGAGGTCATTTGCCATTAGAGTGGTATCATCTGCATATATTGTTGATATTTCTCCCGGCAATCTTGATTCCAGCTTGTGCTTCATCCAGCCTGGCATTTCGCATGATGTACTTTGCATAGAAGCAGAGTGACAATATACAGCCTTGATGTACTCCTTTCCCAATTTTGAACCAGTCCATTGTTGCATGTTTGGTTTTAACTTTTGCTTCTTGATCTGCATACAGATTTCATCGGAGGCAGGTAAGGTGGTCTGGTATTCCCATCTCTGGAAGAATTTTCCAATTTGTTATGATCTATACAATCTAAGCTTTAGTGTAGTCAGTAAAGCAGAAGTAGGTGTTTTTTCTGGAATTCCCTCACTTTCTCTGTGATCTAACAAAGGTTGGCAGTTTAGTCTTTGTTCTTCAGTAGGTAACATAAAGAGGTTGTGCTATGGGCTTATTTGATGTTGCCCACTAGGTGTCGCTCCGTTCTCATCTCTCTATCCTCTGATAGTCTGACCTGATGTCCTGTCATTTCCCCCTCACGTAGTCCACTAACAGCCTCCACTCTGCTGACCTCTTCTCCATTTATTTAACACACCAAGTAAATTTCACCTTCACTTCCTCCCCAGTTCCTCTATCATATCAGCAGCCTCCGTCACTCTCTGCCTTACTCTGCTTTTTTCCATTGCACTTTGTAGTCTTTTCTATTACAAGCCTACTTGTTTATTATATATAGCTCCTACTACAAGATAAGATCCTCCAGAGCCTGGACTTTATTTTGTTCTCTCTTATCTCTTGATATTGCCTGATACAGTTATAGGTAACTGGTTTTAGTCAACAAGAACTTATTTGTAGTTGCGAATTTGTATTCTCTCGAGATACATACAAATCTGAATAAGCTGTATTTACAAAATGCACAAAAATACAAAATGTATTTTTACCTAAAAATTAGTTGCTACTTTTGGTTTATTTGTCTTAAGTATATTTCTTCTCACTGGAATCTTTTGATTTTGAGGGGTCCCTGTGTATACTTGTCACCTTATTGCCTCTTGGCCTTACTTTCTTAGTTTGCTTTTCATCAACAGGATTCATATACTTAGATTTCACTGAAAAGTGAGTCAGTGATCTTGCTTTCTAGAGGCAGCTCACTACTTGTGTATCTTCTGTAGATGGGCTGTAAGGAGGTGCTAGTAGAAACTTCTCTTCTTGAGCATGAGAGCATCAGAGAGGTTAAGAAGAGATCCACTACTCAACCCTGACCCCCTTTCAATGACTTACATGAACTCTTCCTTCAGTCATAGAATATAGTACTATAGACCTTTGTATAATCTTCCTGCATGGATACCACAAAAGAACATTTAGGAGAAACCATTTTCATTTATTCTGTCAAAATATTCTAGATATTCTAATACTCCACCACCCAAATTATGTCTTCTCCAGTTACTTATACTCAGAAACAGTACAAATATTTAAAAAATTAAGCCCTTTTTCCAAACCATTATGCCACCCTGATTCTTTTCTCTCACACAGTTCAGAATTAGAATCCAGCTGCTCAAGGTAACTTTAGTTCTGTCTCAATCCTCTTACTCCCACAGAATGACAGGGTGGCCACTCAGTTGGTCGTGAGCATGCGCATACAAGGAGACAGACGTCTCAGCAGCTTGCGACGTTGCTGTGCCCTCACCCACTATGATGCTCACAAGATGAGCCATGATGCATTTACTACCATCAGGAACTGTAACACTTCAGGAACCCAGACTGAATGGTGAGTTTCCTTCTAGCTCATCTTTGTTTGAGACTCATACCCTGTCTTTATTTAAAATTAGTATATACGCTTTCTAGTGAGGGTAGGTTCTTGGTAGCAGGACCTGTTACAGAGAGGTCATGCATTAAGGGAGACAACACAGGAGAAATACCAGCCTCTTTGTCTACATTTGGTGCCATCCAGTGCCCAGGAGTAGGTTTGAGAGGCAGACTGAACCAATCCTACCCTTTCTGATACTGATTTGTTATGGGAATGCAGAACTCCAAGTTTCAGAGACCTTCTCTCTCAACTGTCTGATTATTATATTTTAAAATCATCCTCCTTAATAATAAATTTCACTTCAGCTGGCCATTAAAAATAATCAGCTCTATATGGGAATGTGTTCATTTACTGTTCAGATACTAATGATTTTTAGTATTGGAATCCTATCATTATTTAACATAGCCTCTTAAGTTGTAAAAGTATTCCAAATTCACAAGGTAAATATATTAATATGTGAGAAAGATAAACTGGTTGTTTAATATAGATCTACATTAGAGATTATAAAAAGAAAAGTTTAGTTAGCCATCTTAAGTTATTGCTTATCTGAATATATTACTTTCTAAAGTTAGAGTCTTTGTAATACTTAGAAGACTTACTTACTTGGTATACTTGTTATTTACAAAGACTAATAAGAAGTAAATTATTCTAAGTAAAGAATGAAGACTGTATTTATTTTTAAATATTGAGTGATTTCACTGAACCAAATGATAATTGTGATACTATGTTCACATTAAACCTTATAAACTGGCAGATTATAACAAATTTCACCAAGAGTATAAAATATTATATTGGCAGGGAAGCATAATAGTATCTGATTATAAGACTGTCCCAAAGCATGAAAGAGAATAGTGAGATACTGTACCTCATCGAGGGACTAAATCTGTATATAAAAGCACATTTTCATCTTCTGAAATTCAACTTATGTGAAAATGTATTTGTGTAATGAGACATAAAGAGGAATTTTATGACAGAAATTTCTTGAAGTATTTCTGAGACTAGGCTAGGTAATCAAAAGCAGTTGTGAAATTTCATTCTCTAGATAAATTCCAGAGTTGAAAATAAGAGTTCAGGTTCTGTTTAAAAACTGCATAGAGCTTTTTTTTTTCATCTTTCCAGTCTAAATATTTAAAAACTTTTTTGTAGCTTTAGATAGTGTCTTGCCTCAACTATGAATTTCAACAGCTGTGCAGCAGTATCATGCAAACAGTAAACCCACTTGTCAGGGAAGCCAACTTACACATCCTACTTGCTGGGTGTTCACCAAAGCCAGTGGTTCTCAGGGTGTGGTCCTAGACCGCCACATCAGCAGAATGGCAGATTCTCCACCCATCCCAGGTCGCTGAATCTGCAGTAACCCAATATACCCCAATAACTTAATTTTCTTTTGGGGCAGAACCAGAGTCCCAGTCATTTAGAAACTTAATCTGTGACCTGCTGCTAATCTATTCTTTCACTTTCTCTACAGGTCCCCTCCCCTTATAATGCTTTTCCTCTGTGCTACCAAATTCTGTTCCTCTACCCCTTCACCTGGCCCAGACATCACCACCTTCTTGAGCAGTGACCCAAGTTCTCTACCAAAAGTGCCAATCACCAGTTCAGAAGCCAAGACCCAGGGAAGTGGCCCAGCGGTGACAACCCCTAAGAAAGCAACTACTTCTCTGGAATCATTCTTCCAGAAAGCCGCAGAAAAGCAGAAATTCAAAGAAGCTTCACTTTCTTCTCCTACTGCCGCCACACAGGCCCCCATGAGCCCACTATCCAAGCCCTCATTAGCTTTTCAAAGCAGTCATACTACAGGAACTGAGCCCTTCTTTAAGCAGAAATGTCTGCTTCTAAAGCAGAAACAGGTCACTAATCCTTCAGTTTTCTTCCCTCCACAGAAGCCCAGTCCTAAAGCCAGTCCAAATTATTTTCCAACAGAGAATCCAGATTGTGCCCCTGACTGTGAAAAGATGTTGAAGCTAGGATCCCCCAAAACAACTCCCACAGAGATGGATTTGGCCCAGAACAGCCTCAACAGCCTNGTCTGCTTCTAAAGCAGAAACAGGTCACTAATCCTTCAGTTTTCTTCCCTCCACAGAAGCCCAGTCCTAAAGCCAGTCCAAATTATTTTCCAACAGAGAATCCAGATTGTGCCCCTGACTGTGAAAAGATGTTGAAGCTAGGATCCCCCAAAACAACTCCCACAGAGATGGATTTGGCCCAGAACAGCCTCAACAGCCTTGCTTCTTTAACTTCCACATCTGCTCTGGAGGTGGCTCAAAAGGCAACTATGACTTCCAGTCTTCTGGCTGCTGAGGACCAAGTGCCCTGCGAGAAGTGTGGCTCTCTGGTACCTGTGTGGGACATGCCAGAACACTCAGACTATCACTTTGCATTGGAGTTACAGAACTCCTTTTTGCAGCCCCACTCCTCAAACCTGCAGGTTGTTCCTGCCAGTTCTCCTCAAAGCAAAAGAAATCCCAAGAGCCCTCTGGCTTCAAATAATAAACGGCCCAGGCCTGAGGGCATGCAGACACTGGAATCATTTTTTAAGCCATTAACACACTAGTGCTGCCCTCAGGCTTGCTGCAGGGTGGTAATATTTTATCTGTAACCTGGGAGGTGGGAATGAGTTCACTTCTCAAGGAGACTTATAACTTCATGAAATTTTTAATAAGAAAAATAATCCAGATCTTGAGTTAAGGCTCCCATCTCTTTATAGGCATGGATTCAAATCCTGCTGCTGAAAAGGATGTAAAAACTCATCTTTCAAATCATAACTTTTTAAAATTGTTAGTCTTTAGGGAAGCAGTGTCAGTTTAGAATGCCTGGCCTTGGAGCCTAAGAGATCTGGTTCCAAACCTGGCTTTGCCTCTTGGAATATGTCCTCAAGCAAGTCACCTTGTCCAGGACCTTGTTACTCGCAACACAAGGGAACGTGTTAAACATAATCTCAGCCTTATCCCTACCCCTGCAGAATCTGTGTATTACTGAACTTGAGAAATGAATTTGATCTAGAAAACAATAACTGTCCTCTGGGCAATGTCATTTCCTTACACCATAACTACACATTTAAGAGGGAAGTGCTTGGGCCTTCGAGGTCACTGCCCTGTTCAGCTCTTTCCTATTGAATTATTTTAGCTTTTTGCACTTGTCTGTTTATATTACTGTATACTTACTCTGCTTATTATGTGTGCGGCTATCAGCTGTGGCTTTTCTGATGTGGGACATGTTGATTACACAGAGAAGCCAACCGAAGGTGAACTGAGTGATGGGGGCATAAGGCACATGTACTCAAACCAGTACTTTCAGACTTATTTTAGCTTATTTATAAATTGGGGACCTATAGTTTGAAGGGGGAACATTTGAAAACCACTGTAGCAAATAATTTCTTCCTCCAAAAATACTTTCCACTTTTAAGTATCTAATAAAACACAGTACTTACCGTGTACATGGGTCTTCCTTACTAGATCTGTAGATTTCTTAAAGGCAAGACTTCTTCACAGAGACTTCCCTGGTGGTCCAGTGGCTAAGAATCCCGTGCTCCCAATGCAGGGGGCACAGGGTTCAATCCCTGGTCAGGGAACTAGATCCCACATGCTGCAACTAAAGATCCCATATGCTGCAATGAAGACTCAGTGCAACCAAATAAATATTTAAAATGGGGGGGAAAAAAAGAATTCTTCACAGTGCTTTGCACACAATAGGTCCTTGATATTCACTGGATGAATATAGAGTGAAAATTTTAGGGTTAGGGGAACTAACACTAAAAATGTACAGTCTACTTATACANCATATGCTGCAATGAAGACTCAGTGCAACCAAATAAATATTTAAAATGGGGGGGAAAAAAAGAATTCTTCACAGTGCTTTGCACACAATAGGTCCTTGATATTCACTGGATGAATATAGAGTGAAAATTTTAGGGTTAGGGGAACTAACACTAAAAATGTACAGTCTACTTATACACTTTTTCATCCTTCTCAGTGCTGGATCAATGCAGAGTGCCTCACTAGTTTGTGGAGATGTCTCAGTATCATTTTCTAAAACTTCCTTTCTTAATCAAGGGAGAAGTTTGAAAAGAAATCCCCTTTGGGTACTGTACAAATTAAGTTGAACAAATTGTTAACACTTCAGTAGACAGGAAGAAGTCATACAGAAAAGCACTGTGGTAGAAACTGGTTCCAATGGCCTAGAGGCCAGGAGCGGTCCTGGGGGAGGGGAGAGGGAGCACTAGTGAAGAACCAACAAGGCCACACTGGAAGCACACCTTGGTTTCTTGGGGATGCCAGCCCTGCCCCAGCATACTGGCAAGGAGCCCATGGAGGGGACAGCAGACAGATGTGCAAGGGCCAGTGTTGGGCAAGAGCTGTAGTACTTCATGCTGACTGCAGCCTTGCCTCATAGCAGTTTATGAGCAGCTGTACAGAAGGAAGTAAAGGGTTCTTAGTTCCCAACACCAGTAGGAAGTTCTTCAACCACAGGCTTCTTAGTAGCCAGTTAAACCAGCGATATTTAAAAAGCAGCCAAGGGACTGTGCTTCTCCTGCAGGGGGTGCAGATTTGATTCCTGGTGTCAGGGAACAGATGCTTCCTGCTGTGCGTTGTGACCACAAAGGGCAGCTAAGCCTGAATGGTAGGGAGGCTCACTTTAATACTCTGAAGGCAGAATACCCCTGGGACCATAGGCCACATTTATTATTAAATTTCTTTTGCAAGGATCAGTACTGCAAATGTAGTCCCTGTTTTTTTGCATTGGACTTTAACCTTGAACCATATTTCTCCACCTATAGAATGTGGTAGTCAGGTACTCTGAACACAAGCAGTAAGAAGACAGGTTTCAGTGGGTAGCCTTCAGCTTCAAAAAGTCAGTTTAGACTATATTACGAACCTCACTTCACTTTGCATTGCTAGAAGAGTGAGGATCAGATTGCCGTGTCTCTTAAGTTCTACCCATCACTACATAGCTGGCATGCTTATCTCCCTCTTAACAGGGCAGTCATCAGCCTCCTCATGTAACCCTGTGACCATGAGCAAGTGGCCAACTCAAGTACAGGGTGGGTACCTGTCTTAGCTGGAAAGGTGACAGTTTCACTTTCTATTCTGCTCAAAGAACTATGCAAACCAAGCCAGAATACTTGAGTCACAGCACTGGAACACTGACCATAGTTGGGGAGAGGAAAGGACACAAGGTGAACAAGAGGCCAGATGGGTTCTTTCCGCCCATCAGGGCTTAGCACCANTGACAGTTTCACTTTCTATTCTGCTCAAAGAACTATGCAAACCAAGCCAGAATACTTGAGTCACAGCACTGGAACACTGACCATAGTTGGGGAGAGGAAAGGACACAAGGTGAACAAGAGGCCAGATGGGTTCTTTCCGCCCATCAGGGCTTAGCACCATAAGGGATTGACTTGCTTTTCTCTGATCCTCAAGAGGAATTCAGCTCTGGAAGATGAGCCTGGGGCTTAAACATAAGCACGGTGTGTTCAATAAAACATTTTTATTCTGTACAATATATATATATGTGTATTTAAATATATATATGTGTATATATATATATATGCAGAGAACCCTCAACCTAATCCCTGAGTCCATGGGAACCCAGGACACTAACAAAGGGAAAGGAGGGAATCCATGCCCTAAAGAGTAGGAAATATGGCAACATCTTTCCCTTTCCTCCAGGTTCCCTGCAACAGAGGGAAAGGGATGCTCACTACTAAAACAAGAGAGGACTTACAAGGGGCCAGAAGGGAGGTTGAGGGTGTGGGACAGGGAGCTGTGGTTGGGGAAAGTAAAACATCCTGGTTGATCCAGCGTTAAAATCAACAGATCACTGCAGAGGCGGGGACAAGACTTATTGACATGCAGCTGACCTTCGGTTGGCCAAGTCTTAGCTTGGCGGCCCCACACCTGGGCCAGCACAACAAATAGCACCTGTAGGGCCTTTGAGAGGAGAAACCGGGGACGTGGCCCTTGAGTGAAGAAGGGAAGGGGGAGAAAGCTGAGGAGCTGGCCTTGTGACTTGGCACAGAGTGGGAGCTCTGCCTTCACTGTCCCTGTGCCTTTTCTTCAGACCCTGGGCCACTGGATGGCCCGGAGCAGAGGTCTTTTGTCTACAGTCAAGTAGAGGTGGGCAACTTACATGGCCTTGAGAAGAGGTATAGAAAAAGGAGAGCTTTCAAGGACCACCCCGAGCAGTCGTGACAATTCCTGACGTGCAGGGACCACACCAGTGGATCATGCCCAGTCCTGACAGTGAGGCCGGTGTGGCGGTGGTCAGCTCCCTCTGGTAGACAGGCTGCAGGGCTGCCAGGCTTGATGAGCCAACCAGGTGAACACTAGGCTGCTGAGCACTGCCCTGAATTCTGTCTTCTCCCTCATGACTGACTGCCCCTCCCTGGTCATACCTAGATTGGCATGTCTCCAGAAAATGTGGCAGGGAGCAGGCAGTGGAGAGCACCCCCCTCTCTAGCCTACTAACACACAGAGCCGCCAACGTGGGGGGCAGCGTGGCTGGAAGTCACCTTTTGTATTGTAGGGACAGCAGAAGAGCTGTGCCCACTTGGAGTTCAGAAGCCCATGTTGGCCTGGGCCTCTCCTGCTGCAATGGCTTGCACATCAGTGACATGGCCGATGCCCTTGGTGACACCCTCCCGGAACAGCAGCTTGGCGCCCACCTTCAGGTACTCTGGGTGTTTCAGGAAGCGGAAACGTACCACTGCCTTCTCCCCTGTCCGCAGCTTGTCCTGCAGCAGATATACGGTCACTGGCCCTGGACCATGCCTCGTCTCTACTAGTCTTGGCCCTCCACCCTCGAGGGTTGAGCAAGCATCTACCCACCCCGAGTAGGGCTTTGTCCCCTTGGAGGGATAAGGGAGGTCTCTGAGTCTGGGGACAGGCTTCCCTCCTTTCTGGATGTAGAATTCTGACTTCCCTGGGAAAACGGGGGCATAGCTGGATCCCCTCACCTTGGCGTGGATCTTCTCTACCACTGCTGTCTGGCGTACGTTGCCCACGTGAACTGTCACCTGGAAGCCTCGCCGGAAGGTGGTGGCATGGAATAGCAGCACTATCTCTGCCTCGAACACTGAGCAGATGGTGGGATTCATCTCTGGGCTCACCATCACCATGCCCTGGGGAGGCAGAGCCCTCGCACTCAGGAAGGGCAGACCTCAAGTTAGTGTCCCCTCGCTGGTCGCCCTCACACCCTTTACAGCTCTTCCTCTAGGACTTCAAACACAAAGACCTTAGAAGACTGAAAATCCTTCTGTTTAAGGAACCCTCTCTTACCCACCTGTGTCCTCTAACCCTTCTAATGCTTGGTATTTTCAGAGTCCTGGACACTAGGGTTGTGACACAATGATTCACATTTAATGATCTGTGCTTTCTGAGTATCCTAAGCCTTCTCCATACCCAGACAGCATGTCCATACCCAGACAGCCTTCTTGGGTTAGAGACCATATGCCCTCTGAATTCCCCTGAAGCACCTTTGATGCTTCTCCTTCAAGCAACCAGCCTCCCAGGCATTTTTCTTTGTATGTTCTCTCCAACCCACCCTTCCACCTCACCTTGCGAAGGAGAGCTCTGTCAAAGTCCCCGAGGGCCAGTGTAGCGGCCTGACCAGCTCGCAGCACACGACAGGCAGAGCGGTTGCGTTGGATGCTGCAAACTCTGAGCTCCAGGAAGCAGCCGTCATCCGTGGGGCCTACCACCAGCTGGTCCCCCTCACGGCAAATCCCACTGCAGCCCAGAGGGCAGGAGGCACAGCGTCAGCCTAAGCCCCTCACCTACTTCTCTACTAGGTCATTCCCCTCTGAGTCCCTCAGGTGGCGGAGAGAGACCCCAGATTGTGATTCAAAGCTAAGGAGATGACTGCCTTGCCCCAGTCCAGACTGAAGGCCCACACCAGCAGAGCCTGGCAGACAGGGACCTGCTGGCTTAACACTGACCACCTAATTCCTGAAAGTGCAATCATGCCCTTGGGCAGAGTCTCAGGGGTCCTCGTTTCCCTGGTGGCAACAAAGTCAGCTGAATGTACTCTACGTGTCTTCGTGGGGTCAAGACCCAGACTTCCCCTGCAGAGGCCTGAAGGGTCCTAAGAAGTGGTAAGTTTCTTCCCTTATAAGCCAATTTATGAGCTTTCTCCATCTCCTCTGATGGTGAAAGCCTCATCTACAAACAAGCACATCTGTTCACCGCCAGGGTGGCCTATGAGCTATGATGTTTTCAGGTCCTTGGGTGTATGAGGGCTGAGTAGGGTAGATAACAAGAAAGAAAGGCAATTCACCTGGAAAGCGTCCCTCCAACAACTGTGCCCACCTCTGGTACTGTGTAGATTTCATCCACCTGAAGCCAAAGAAGATTCTATCAAGGGCTTGCAGCTCCAAAACCTCAAAACAGACTGCCTGTCCAGATGGCCGATTACCTGGAACTCTGTCAGCTGCTGCATGAGCTCCTCCTGCTCTTTGCTATTGGTGAGTGGAGGCAAAATGTTCAGAAAGACTTTGAGCAGGTCCAGGCTCTCTCCAGACACGCTGGACAGTGTGAAGATAGGGGTGATGCTGTAGAGGGAGGCAGGGAATGGGCAGATGAGGAAAGTTCCAACAGGAGGCAGTGGCTGGAGCCCCTACATGGAAAGGCAAGCCTCTCTCAGGGTGGACAGGGGCTGCCCTCTCCTATCTGGTAACCATCCCAGGAGCTTGGGGCCTCTCTATGAGCTTGGCACGTGAGACCCATCCCAAAACCCAGGGAGATGGCAAACGTCTCGCACAGCACTTTGCCTCCAGGCTTCCAGGAGTCAGGAAAGCTGGTTGGGGGAAGGATCCAGCCCTCAGCAAAGACTCCCTCCCACAACCCCAACCTGAAAAACCACAGAACTGAGCCAGAACTGGTCTGGTCTGTAGGGGAGGGGAGGGGTACCCCATGCTCCGGGGCCCTGTGGCAGCCTTCCCTGAGGGTTCTGGAGTGGGAAAGCCTTACTTGGGGGACTGGGCAAACTGCTGTGCAGCAGTGACGGCATCATCCTCGGAGGTGACCAGCATGGGAACCTTGTGGCAGCCAGGCTGCTTGAGGACCCGCTCTAGCTGGCGTACTGTCCTCTCCACGGTGGTCTTGGCACACAGGTCCACCTTGCTGACCACGATGAAGAAGGGCACTTTCAGGGCCAGTGCCAGCCCCAGGTGTTCCCGTGTGGTGCCAGCTGCTCAGAGAAGGCGAGCAGGAGAGTCAGGATAAGGGAAGGGGGGAGAGATCAAGAGGAGAGGTTGTCTGGCTCCCAGATGTGTAGAGGCCCAGGGGAGAAGAGTGAGCCCCGCCCCTGCACCNGTGCCAGCCCCAGGTGTTCCCGTGTGGTGCCAGCTGCTCAGAGAAGGCGAGCAGGAGAGTCAGGATAAGGGAAGGGGGGAGAGATCAAGAGGAGAGGTTGTCTGGCTCCCAGATGTGTAGAGGCCCAGGGGAGAAGAGTGAGCCCCGCCCCTGCACCAACGCCTCTTACCGATCCCAGTGTTTGCACTGACGAGGAGCAGGGCGCAGTCTGGGCAGTAGGAGGTGAGGCCGAAGATGGTGGTGTGCAGGTACTTGTGGTGGCCTGCCAGGTCGATGAAGGTGATCATCTTGGAGCTGCTCTCACAGATCTCTTCTGCCGTCCGTGAGTCACTGTAATTCACGACCTAGCCCAGAGCCCCGGGCTCTCAGTGCCCCCAGTCGGCCTCCCCAACCCTTCAAGAGCTGCCAGGACCTAAACCAGTCCTTGGGTAACCCTGCCTCTTAACCCTGAGCCCCACTGAGGATTTAGTTCAGCTGATTCCCTGTTTGTTTTCTAAAGAGGTCACAGTGGGTTCAGTGCCCTCAGGGCCTTCATCTACACTACTCCACAAAGTCTCCACACTCTGCCCTCACACTCTGTCCTTCACCACTACCATCCCATCCTCAGAGTCTGGTCCCACTGGGTCCCGTTGATTGCATGCACCTCTCCCTTGCTGTTAAAGCCCAGGATCTCGAAGCTGATGCTGGAGGTTCGGCCGGACTGAATCTCATGCAGGTGGCGGAAAAGGTTGAGCCGAGCCCGGCCCCGCCCATTGTCCAGCTCTCCCTGGGTCAGGACTCCAAGCAGAGTTGACTTCCCTGAGTCCACATTCCCCAGGACGGCCACACGGAGGTCCAGGAACTGCAGATGAATTGTCAGAGGTCAGGTTCCAACCCCTCAACTCTCTCCACTGAAATGTCAAAAGCAGCGGCAGGGACTTCCCTGGCAGTGTGGTGGATAAGAATCTGCCTGCCAATGCAGGAGACATGGGTTTGGTCCCTGGTGCAGAAAGACTGCATGTGCAGTGGAGCAACAAAGCCCAGGAGCCACCACTACTGTAGCCTGTGCACCTAAAACCAGTGGTCTGCGACAAGAGAAGCCTCCAGAATGAGAAGCCCATGCACCACAATGAAGAGTAGCCCCGCTCACCAACTAGAGAAAGCCGGTGCACACCAACAAAGACCTAGTCCAATGGAACAAAAACGCAGAGGCAGCCTCTGGGGACCAAATCTCAGAGTCCCAGGCCAGGGAAGAGTCTGCCACCATAGGACCTGCCCAGGGAGCAGGGGTGTGAGAGACAGGAAGGGGTGGGGACCCACCTGTTGGTTGTCAGGAACCTTTCGTACTAGCACCTCGGTGATCTTCCGGGGTGTGTCGCTATCATAGTCCACTTCTCGCTCCCGGAGAACAGTGATGTCTGCCCCAACTCTGTCACAGCAAGGCCACAGCTGCCACATCTTACCTGTACTCCCCATCCCCCTGGACCCATGGCCTTCTCCTACCTCCCCCAGAGCTCTGAACACCTTACTCCACTTCCTACCCGCCTCCAATCTATCCGGCATCCACAGCTCCCTTGACACAAATGAACCTTAAGTCAAGGGGCAAAAAAGCCTGGATCTAGGGCAAAGAATCCCAGAAAACTAACCCTCCCCACTTCAGCCCTTTGTCCAGAGAAGGTGGGTCCTGGGGATTTAGGGAAAGGAGGACGGAAGGGAAGCATACTTCTCTGCCATCCGGTGCAGGGTCTTGAGGGAAGCCCGCATCTCCTCCTCAGCCAGCCCCACCAGCAGCCCATTGTCCTCTACCCCAATCTGGTAGACGGCCTCACCACGGCCCTCCTGGAGCCTCCACTTCATCTGTGTCACCAGGTGCTCAAAACGATACTGAGATGGGTTCACCAGCTTCAGCTTAGGGCAGGTGAAGTATCATGAGAAGAAGTCAGAGATGCTCCTCCTGACCCCACAGGTTCCCCATCTGTCCTCCTGCAAGGACTAGGGCCTTCCCTTCCCTCTTAACCACCCTCATCCCTGTCCTCCTTGGACAGCGAGTCCTCTTCCAACAGAATGAGGTATAGAGCCCTTACTCTGAACCACATCTTTAAATGACTATAGAGCATAAAGTTAGAAGGATCATAAAGAAATCATCCCACACCAAGGACAACCTGCCCCTCCCCAGCCTAAGACTCACTTTATATTCGATGTTTCCATCTTCAGCCTGAAAAGAAACGGGGAGCTGTTACCACACTGTCCAGACCTAACCCTTACTTCCCTGATTCCCACTGGGGTTCAGGCAGCTAATGTAAGAGAGAAAGAAGCTTGAGCCGCACTTGTTTAGGCAGGTGTCTGTCAAAAGCCATGGCATACCAGCCCTGTACTCAGTTCCAGGGTGACCTCTCTGAAGGAAAGGCCTCCAAGAACATAGTCAGTCATCCATCTAAGCCAGGAACGGAACCCTGAGTCCCGCTGTTTTGGATCACTGGCAGCACGCTCTTCTTAGATGCAAGATCACCCTCTTTCCTTCCTTCTAGGGCCTCAAATTGCTGTCCCCATGTCTGTGTCTTCTCCATGTCCAGGCTGCGGAGGCAGTTCTTTGCCACTGGTCTGAGAGACACCACTTCCTTCCTGCCTGCCCCTCTCAGCTGATGACACCAAGCGTAAGAGGTTGCAAGAGGTTTTGGAGCAGTGCCAGAGGGTGAGCTCAGCACTGGTCACTACAAACCCAATGAGAGAGGATCCAGGTGAAGGAGAGTCAAGTCTCCAGAGTTGGGGTTGAGATGAAGAAACTCAGAAGAGATAATGAAGGAGACAGACACCACAAACCAGACCACTGTGGCTTTTCCCCTTCTGCCCCCCAGCCCTCGCACCCCAGCTGAGCTGAAATCTTGAGTTCATCACACCACCTCCTCCCCTTCCCTATATCAGATGACCCAACACAGAAGTATCCCATTGCCCGAGCCTTCCCCTCTCAGGTGCAAAAGGATATGAGATTTGCCTGTTCTGCCAGTCCTGTATTTCTGCACTCCTCCTCCCTGGCCATTTCATTTTTCTTCTCCCCTTCCTGTCATCATTCCATCCCTTCAAGGCTCTTTGACTCTCAGGCTCTTACAGGTCTTTACCCATAATCGCATGGGAGTGTAAAGGAGACCTTTCCCCATCAACAGAGACCTTCCTTTTTATCATTTTGCTGGCGATGAAAAATTAGAATGGGCGGCTTCAGAATACTGATACAAGGATGATGGTCTAGGCTAAAGTTTTTCAAGTGTGGTCCCAGGGCCAGCAGCATTCGCATCACCTGGGAACTTGTAAGAAATGCAGATTATCAGGGACACCCTTGACCTATCGAATCGGATATTCTAGGGGTGGAGCAGCAATCCAGGAGATTCTCTAACGTACTCAAGTTTGACAACCACTGGATGAGGCTCTTCCTCTGTGTCCTTCTTTTCTATAGAGGGACAAATAACAATTATTGTCTGCCTTAGGGAACAGCTGGAGCAGGAAGGTGGAGGCTGTTCACACTTCCTCGTAGGACAGGCAAAGGGCGGGAGGACTTAGCCTGAGTGTTCTCTGCTTGTGTTTGTGTGTGTGGAGAGAGAAGGAACATATTGCTCTTTTCCCGGTACTCCTCTCCTCCCTGGAACGAGTTTAGAAAACTCTAACTCCTCACATCCCGGGATGCGGTCTCCCTTCCTTCAGTTGCACAGGAAAAGGGCTGGGGCATTCTNCACCGCTTTCTCAACTCATTTGCCCATATCAGGGCCTCTGCTTTCTGAGCAGATCTCCAGTCGCTGTCTCCGAAATTCCCGCCACTCGGCCCCCCCAAATCCTGCAGTCTCTTAGACAACTGGGATCTGGAACCTGCGAGCGGCCTCCCAGAGGGCAGTTTGCGGAGGGAATCCGCCTGTGTAGGTGTGTGGGCTCAGCTGTGTTGGCTGATGTCGCCACAAGGGATGGGAAGACTGGCCTCTTCACTTTTTCTCATCCAAGTTCTAATCAGGCCGGACCCTGTTTAGCTTTGGAGAACAGAGGAGATCGGGCTTCAGGATGGTATGTCCATAGACCTTTTAAGTTTTTCGTTTTTCTCTCTTGTTCCTCTGTGCACCTACTAGATTTGGAGTGGTGTGAGAAGTCGGAGGAAACCCAGGACCCCCAGATAGAACTACTTGAGACCACCTCCACCCAGGAACCTCCCAACCCTTTGGAGCCCTTTCGTCCCAGGGACTGCATGGTGCCAGTGGTGTTTCCTGGGCCTGTGAGCCAGGAAGGCTGCTGTCGCTTTACTTGTGAACTTCTAAAACATATCATGTACCAACGCCAGCAACTACCTCTGCCCTACGAACAGCTTAAGCACTTCTACCGAAAACCTTTTCCCCAGGTAGGCACAAGCTTTGGGAGAAAATTGGTGTGTGAACTTTGTGGCTATTAGATGGTGGCAGGTAAAAAGAGTGGTCAAAGGAACCTTCACGCATGTCAGCATAAGCAGCTGTAAACGATGTTTTAGCCCTATGGCTTCAGTCCTTTCCCGTTCTAGTCTGGATAGTCAAAGCCTTTCTGCTTTTTCTCTTGTTTCCTTTTTCTGAAACTCCTATTGTGTGTTACATTTGGACTTCATGAACTGATCCTCTAATTTTAGTGTATTTTCTCTCCAAATCTTCATTTCTTTGTTTCTGTTATACTTTTCTTCCTTGAGTTTATGTTCTTAAACTTAATTTTTTGGCAGTCACAGTCTTAGGAACTTTTTCTTAAAATTTTTATTTTTAAAATTTATTTTGACTGTGCTGGGTCTTAGTTGCAACCTGCAAGCAAGATCTAGTTCTGTCCCTAAACAGGGATGGAACCTGGACCCCTGCATTGGGAGCTCAGTCTTACCCACTGGACCACCAGGGAAATCCCACATGTTCTTTTTAGTTATATCCTGTTTACTGTCTGTATGAACTTCTCTTACTTGTGGATATTAATTACTGTGTCTTTGAAGTTTTCCTCTGTCTCTTGCAGTGTCTCTCTTTCTTCCAGATTCCTTTCCTATTTATTTGTTTTGGTCTCTTTCACAGTTGAGGCTTTTATTTGGTGTCTGAATATTTAAGAATAAGTCATTGAAAGTTCTGTGTGTATGACTGGCCCTGTGAGCTAGCTGATAGACATATAGGACATTGGATGGGAACGAAGCGGTAATGATAATGGGAAAGAGGATTATTTGCTCTAATAAGGGTGATTTGGAGTTATCTTTCAGTTAAACATGGTAAACTGAACACGTTTATTTCTGCTTCCATCTGATACGCTACTCAATGAGAGAAGAAGGAAGAAAAGAGAGAAAGAACACTTCCAAAACATTGTGTTTGGGTGGGGGAAACTTGCAGGCTATCAAAGGGGCCTGGGCTTCCCAAGTGGCACTAGTGGTAAAGAATCTGCCTGGCAATGCAGGAGACATGAGAGATGCAGGTTTGATGGCTGAGTTGGGAAGATCCCCTGGAGTGGAATGGCAACCCATTCCACTGGTATTCCTCTAGTATTCTTGCCTGGAGCATCCCATGGACAGAGGAGCCTGGCAGGCCACAGTTCATAGGGTCACAAAGAGTTGGACATGACTCAAGTGACTTAGCACGCATGCACGCTTAGGGTCCTTGCACAGGTGTTCACTCAGGCCCCATGTATTCACTTTTGTGTTCTGTGGTGCTTAAGTGAACAACTCCTGGGCTGTTTATGGACTTCTTCGGTGTGGGTTTTGCTTCTCACGGGAGTTCCCTCTGACAGCACTTGGTATTCAGCTCTCTTGAGTGCTTCCTGCTTTCTCTCTTCCAAAAATTTGTTGTTGTCTTTAGCCACTGTCATCTATCTTTTAGTTATTTTTGCCACTGGAAGTCCTCTTTCTCTCCCCTCCCTTCCTGCTTCTCTCCCCTCTTCCTCCCTCCCACCCATTCTTTCATTTCCTTCCTACCTTCCATCAGTTTGCCTTGTTTGTTTGTTTATTTTTTATTGAAGGATAAGTGTTTTACAGAATTTTGCTGTTTTCCGTCAAATCTCAACATGAATGCCATGTTTAACTGGAGGACGAATTCCAGAATTTATTAGACCAAATAATCCTTGGTGTTTTTTTTTTGGGGGGGCTGAATAATTGCCAAGCACAGGCTCTCTAGTTGCCCTATGGCATATGGAAATCTTAGTTTCCTAAGCAGGAATCAAGCTCTCCTCCTGTGTGCTGGAATGTGGATTCTTAACTACTGGACCACCAGGAAAGACCCCAGTCTTCAGTCTTGTCATTATTTTCAGCAAAAGCTTACTACCTGCTGTGCCGCCACATGAATATTTTAGTATTTTAGTTGCTAATTTCTGGATGCCCTCCTGCTTCAGTACACTGTCTTTGCTGTTCTGAGTGAGGAATAGTTATAATTGTGTATAAAGAATCTATTTTCCTTTTTGATACATTTCCCTGTGATAAAACCCAGGGTCTTGAGTGTGGTGGTTCACTGAACTGGAGCTCCAGTCCTGTAAGTCTGCTCTGTCCCAGCAGGGTTCTTGAAAGGGCGTTAGCTTTCATCTACCTTGCAGACCTTCCCTGTCACCATTCTTTGTCCTCACAGGCAGAGGACGTGGTGAAGAAGAAACCTTGGGCCACTGCTGAGGTGAGCAGCAGGAAATGCCAGCAAACCCTGGCAGAACTGGAGAGTGTCCTCAGCCACCTGGAGGGACTCTTTGCCCGGACACTAGTCCCTCGAGTGCTGATCCTCCTTGGGGGCAATGCCCTCAGCCCCAAGGAGTTCTATGAGCTTGACTTGTCCCGATTAGCCCCCAACAGCATGGACCCGAGCCTGAGCACAGCAGCTTGTTTGCGCCGCCTCTTCCGAGCCATTTTCCTGGCCGATGCCTTCAGTGAGCTGCAGGTCCCTCCACTCATGGGCACCATCATCATGGCACAGGGTCACCGCGACTGTGGAGAAGATTGGTTTCGACCCAAGCTCAACTACAGAGTGCCCAGCCGGGGCCACAAGCTGACTGTGACCTTGTCCTGTGGCCGACCCACCATCCCAGCTGCAACCTGGGAGGATTACATTTGGTTCCAGGCACCAGTGACACTGAAAGGCTTCCACGAATGAATGGGAATGCTCATCATGAACACGGTGGCTAAATTATCTTTCCCCTGGTGGCACCACATCGCCCATCTCCTGCTTGGAGCTAGTTAATTCCTGGTGAGAAGAAGGGTCTGTACTTCTGGCTGCCTGCCCCCCTTAGACTTTCTGGTGGACTGATGGTATGGATGGGGTTGTAATAATCATCATTGAACAAGCATCTCTTTGAATCACAGGCTGATTTTCCCAGAGGGTGCTGGGTCAGGTGTTTCTTTTGGGGGCTGGAAAGCAAACATGGGCCCACAGACAGGCTCCCTCCCTTCCCCACCCATTCCCATGGTGAGGGGTGGGGTGGGCAGGGAGGTGACCCTTTTTAGCTTTTTGCTGTGGCTTTTCAGAATTTTTAACAGGGACATAATGTGGGTGTGGCTCGTGGACTTAAATATATTATAAAATGAATGGATTCATATTAAATTTTCCTGAAACAGTTTTGGCTTAAAAAGGCTTAAGGCTAGAGTAATCTCCCTTGGTCTCTTAGGCTTCAGCCTTCCATGATTTCTTTTTTTTCTAATAGTTCTTTCTCTTCATTATTCCTGGGCCAATATGGGAAGTTAAATGACTTGGCCAAGGTTCTTTAACAGTTTGATAGCAGAGTTGGGACTAAGAATCAGCTAACTCCTAGCCTGATGTTCTTTGCTTGCCACATGTTGGGTTCTGTGACCCTTAGAATATGTGTATCCAAAGCAGAGGTCACACAGTGGGAGGGACCTGAGAAAAGAAAACCAAGAGAGTCTCTGCAAAGCCTGATTGAACCATAGGCTAAGACACCAGGTCTGCTCTGTAGAGTCACTTCCATGAGGCCAAATGTCCCTTCTGGAATTCGCCCTGCCGTCTCCACTGCAGTTGCATGGTGGCTGCTGGCACTTACTGTTGGCAGTATTGTCCTTGTGCCATCCCTGCCCTCCTGCCTGTGGCCATTCCTCGTCAGCAGCATCTGTGGCTTGGCCATCCTGATCCTTACTGTTATCCTCTCCAGCTTGGTGCTGTCCTGACCACTGAGCACTGATGCTCTTTGTCCCTGAGAACATCTGCTTATTTCTTGGAAGCAAGTTAAAGGCAGAATCCTCACCCTGCTGGTGTTGGGGCTAGGGGTGTGGTGTGTGTGTGTGTGTGTGTACAATATATACTATTTTTTATACTTTAAGAAAACATGGAAAATATATTTTATGGTAGGTTTTAAGCACTTTACATACATTATCTAATCTAATAACCTTACAGATTTCATAATATTGTCTCTGTCTTATAGATGAGGCTTGGGGAGACTGAATAACTTGCGTGTTAAAACCTGGATTCAGACCCAGTCCAGCTGACTCCAGAGGCTGAGTGCTTTACACTGTACTGCACATTCTGTGTGATTTTACTCTGAGATGATTAAACAGGGTTTGCCCTGCTGAATTTGGTGGCATTGGAAAGCTGTGGGACTTCATCTCTGGCTTCACATTGTGTTTCCTGATGTGGAACCTGTCACTTACTGGTGCTAAGTAAATATAGAATCAGTGCAAACAAAAGGCCTGAGTTCTTTTCTGTGCTGTGTCCACTTGAAGCATACTCCACCAGCTTGGACTCTCCACTGTTTTTGTGTCTGATAGTACTTTACAGAAGAGGAATAGGGCCATATCTCTCACTCGGAAAGGGACAGGCTGAGGGGTTGACTTAAAGGGAGGGAGAATTTTGAAGAAAGGAGTTATAAACTTTTGATGGGAAGACATTAAGGCAAGTCTGATCCCTCAAGTCCTACTTTAAAAAACTGTCACAAACAATTTCTAGACAAAACAAAGTTAATTATCCAGGTAATTTAGACACTTCTTGGCTTGGCATTGGGGCACAGGTCATTCTGATTTCATGAATCCGCTCCAAAGGAATCCAGAAATTAAAAGATCAGTTAATGATTTGATCAACAAATATCATCTCCCCTGACAACAAGCCTGCTGAGGCACCTGTTTATGTCTTTTAACCTTGGCTGGGCACTCCAGAGATGCATGTGAAGAAATCGTATCTAGCCCAGGGAGTGAAGAGCCCCAGCTTCAGTGGTTCAGTAGGCCTTTCATCTGTTGTTACCATTTGAACCTAAAAGCAATAGGTGTGGGACCTGAGGTAGGTAAATGTAGGTGGTAGGGAATGTGTAGCTGTTGATGTTGTATATGAAAATGTTGATGGGGAAGTGTAGTCCATAAACACACATTTTGTAACCCTCTTTGCACTCTCCTTTCCCAGGGTGTGGCCCTATATGGTGCCCCATTGCCTGGCCAGCCCCTCCCTACCCCCACACATTGGAGTCCTAACCATTGGACCTCTGGGGAATCCCCACTCCCCCTTCTAGGTCTTTGTTTGCTACTTAGCTGAAACA
Source organism: Neotragus moschatus (assembly GCA_006410615.1). Lineage (NCBI taxonomy): Eukaryota > Metazoa > Chordata > Mammalia > Artiodactyla > Bovidae > Neotragus > Neotragus moschatus. The sequence goes on along the minus strand of SJYA01002804.1, from coordinate 309,539 downwards.
ATCCTATGAAAGGGAAAAATCAAGAGCTATCTGTGAAGACTGAAGACAGTGGAATAGATGGACCCCACTCTGTAAGACCTGGTTCTGGGGGGGATTGATTGTCTTGGGAATCTTAGAACCAGGAAGATCTTAAATTCTTTTCTTAGGAAATTCTGAGGCCAAGAAAGGACAGGAATGAAGTGAAATAGCTAGTCTTACTGTTGTTTTCTTCCCAAGCCCCATTGCGTATGTTATGAGGACTCAATAAATGTCGACTGTGTGGAGGGGTTTTAGAGGAAGCAAAATAGCCCTGGAATTGGGCTAAATTGGGACCTCCAACCTACCGCTGTATCCTGCTTATTCTGGGGTGAAACCATGCCGTTGCCATGACAACTGAACACCTCCCATCACCCAGAGGGGAAAAGAAGCAGGAGGGAGCGAGTGTACGCCCAGGCTTTTCCAAAGCGCTCCGTGGCAAGAAGGGCTGGCTGGCGGGCGGCCCCAGAAGGCTATCCTGCAGGTCAGGTGGGTGAAATCCTGCTTCCGGTAGGGTGGAGGGGCGGAGCTTTGGGTCTCCATGGACACGGTTTCTCCTAGCAACCTGGCGGGCGTTGAGCAGAGCCGCCGGCGCGATGGACGCGGAAAGCCTCCTGCTGTCACTGGAGTTGGCGTCTGGCAGTGGGCAGGGCCTTAGCCCAGACCGTCGGGCCGCGCTGCTCACTTCTCTCATGCTGGTTAAACGCGACTACCGCTTCGATCGGGTCCTCTTCTGGGGCCGCATACTTGGCCTCGTCGCCGATTACTACATCGCTCAGGGCGTGAGCGAGGATCAGCTCGCACCGCGCAAGACCCTGTACAGGTGGAGAGGGCGCCCAGGCTGGCCAAGGCCGCAGGAGGATACTGAGGGGAGGGCTACCGGGCCGGGAAGGGGCGAGTGGGAGGTAGGACCTAAAGGGGCGGGTTCCAGAAAGCGAAGGAGTGAGATCTGAGAGAGCAGCTCCGGGAGGACACCTGGGGAGGGGCGCCAGAGAAACTTAGAGGCTGATGGTTTAATAAATGGAAGCAGGGCAAGAACGGAGGAGGGGCAAGGTGAAAGCTTCCGGAGAATGAAAACCCGGAGTAGAAGCCCTGTGGTGGACCTGGCTTTCCAAAGAGAAACGTTTGGAGAAGCGTCCAAACTAAAGTTTGCCTTTAGTTTGGAGAAGGGTCCAAAGCCTTGAGGGGTAGCGGGGAGCTCTTTGGAAATGGGTCCTGAAGCATTTGGGCTGGAAGTGTTGGCTCATAGGAGGCACTCCAGGAAGTAGTGAACGAATGTGGAATGGAAGGAAAGGGATTTAGAACTGAGGAAATTTTCCTGGACACTCCATTTAGGACCATCCACCCTCCTTTTGACTACCCCGTTGATGGGGAGCTCCTCATCTTACAAGCGTTCTGTTCAGGCTGAAGAAAGTTGGAGACTTCATTTATCTATCCATGCAGCAATCCAACATTGACTGAATGTTTTCCGTGCTAGACCTGGGGTTAAAAAGATGGCTAAGACTCTCCCTATCTCCAATTTATTCACACCCAGCAATTACAACAAAGCATCTGAAAACTAAGACAGAGGTGTACACGAAGGGGAGGCAGGTTGTGACATTCTCCTGGAGAGCTTTTTTTTTTTTTTTTTTTCGCCTTCAAGATCTTATTTATTCCTTTTGTATTTTTTTTGGTAAATTATTTAATTGGAGGCTTATTACTTTACAATATTGTAGTGGTTTTTGCCATACATTCACATGAATCAGCCATGGGTGTACATGTGTCCCCCATTCTGAACCCCCCCCCACCTTCCTCCCGGTTCCATCCCTCTGGGGTGTCCCAGTGCATCAGCCCTGAGCTTCCTGTCTCAGGCATCGAACCTGGACTGGCGATCTGTTTCACATATGGTAGTATGCATGTTTCAATGCTATTCAGAGAGCAATTTTTAATAAGATTACTGAGATCTGAGAGATGACCTGGAGTTCTCCAGGAAGGAGTTGGGGAAAGGCATGCCAGTCAGAGGGAAAAACTGCAAATTTGCTGGCTACAGCTCGCTTGGGATGTTTGGGAGAGGGTAGGCAACCAGGCAGTGGCAGCCTAGGGTGTTAATGCTGAACTCGATGGAGAGGCCAGGAGATTTGAACTTTGTCCATAAGCTATGCAGAGCCACTGAGGGTCTTCAGTGAAGAGCCTGCTCGGACCTGAGTGGGCAGAAGGGTCTGGAAGTGGGCGAGCATTTGGATGTCTGTTGCAGACTGAAAGGAGGAAGGAATGGAGGGGGGTGGGGTAGGAAAGATTTCAGTGGTAGAAGTGGCAGGACTTGTGACTAAATGGGGAAAGGTGAAGGGGAGGTCAAGGTTGACCCTTCTTTCTAGCTTAGGCAGCTGGGTAAGGGCTGGTGCCACGCATTGGGAAAGAATTCAGGAGATACTAGGGGAGGCCCAGTGAGTTTGGTGTCAGGTGCCATGGGGCAGAGTGGTAAGGGAGCATATTAAAGTACAGATCTAGAGTCCAAAAGAAAAATTTGGACTGAAGATAGAGATTTGAACCTCACTGTATTCCAATAAGTTTTTATTTCTCCAGCACCTAGTATGTGCTAGGCATTGATCTAGACATGGGGAATTCAGTGCTAAAGTCCTTGTCTTCATGGAGTTTACATTTTAGTGTGTGTGGGGGGGGGGAGGAGGGAAGACAGACAATAAACACACACACATATACTGTATATGCTTAGCATTGGTGCTAAGTGCTAAGGGAGACATGGAATACAGGATCAGGTACTATTATAAAAAGGGTGATCTGGGATGGCCTCTCTCAGGAGGTAACATTTGGGAAGAGACCTGAGGCAACTGAGCGAGCTGTGTTTATGTGAGGGAAAAGCATTCCAGGCAAGTGCAAAGGTCCTGAGGCAGGTGTGTGCTTAGCATACCTGTGGGATCCTGTAGAGGCTAGTGTGACTAGAGAGGAGTGAGTGAGGGGGCCACTGCACAGCATGAGGTCAAAGAGGCCGAGACAGTCATGCAGGGCTCTGTGAGTGCTTGGCTCAGTGGGAAGTCATTGGGAGAGTCTTCAGAGTCACAGTCTGGCTTAGGTTTTCCCAGTTGGGTGGGGAACAGACTGAAGCAGGAGCAGGTACGGACTTGGGGAGACCAGTTAGGAAGCTGCTTCGAGAGTAGGTAGTGGCTTGGATGAGGGCGGAAGCAGTGGAGGTGGTGAGAGGTGACTGGACTCAGGGTATCCACTCGGGAGTAGCTGGGGTTCTGGGAGTCAGGCAGGTGAGACTGGAGACAAAAGAGGGGTGAGAACAGATCCTTGGAAACACTTAAGGCTGGAGAAGGGGAAGGGGAGGTGTCAAAGGAAGCAGACATGGAAGTGCACGTGTTGGCTTGTAGGTGCCATGGCTGGCCTTCAGAGCAGTTTCTTGGGGTGCCAGGGGTGGAATCTTGGTGCAGTGGTCAGAGTGAAAGCGGGGTGGGCAGGAAGGGCTCTGGCAGGGCAAAATGTTCTTGAGTATGGTCCAGAGTTGCAGAAGAGGAGGGTGGGGCAGGAAAGGGGTATTTCCCAGAGGGGCATGGATTTGAGGACTGTTAATGCTGGGGCATCTTCATGTTGTGAAGGAGCCAGTGGAGACTGAAGGGGGCAAACAGAGCAGGCTGGGGATGTGGGTGCTGGGTGGATGAAGGAGGTGTGGGCGGACTCCTTTCCCGACAGGGTATGAGAAAGGAGTGACTGGGCTGGCGATGCTCCTGAAGCTCTCAGAGGAGGAGAGCTCCCGGAGCCTGGGCCAGGAGAAGCGTGGGGGAGATGGCTGTGTGTCAGCTCAGCCCCTCTGGAGCAGAGGGATCTGAAATTAAGGCAATTCAGCTTCCAGAAACTCATCTGCGGTCTCACAATCCAGCTATGTAGGAAGACGCTCTTGGAATCTTGGCAGACTGAAGCTTTTAAGAAATTAAGTTGTGTCATCACATATGGGGTGGGGTACACCACAGGCTCTTGCAGCTTCTAAGGGGGAAAGGTGTGACTCCCACCAGCCTTTCTTGGTCCTTAGCCCTTCAGGAGAAGGGGCAGGGACAGGAAGCTGGAATGAGAGGGGAGTTAGAATTGGGGTCATGTGGATGTTGTTGGCAGCCTGAACTGCATGGAGTGGAGCCTCCTGCCTCCTGCCACAAAGGAGATGGAGACACAGACGTCTGTGGTGAAGGGTCGCTTCATGGGGGACCCCTCCCATGAGTATGAACACACTGAGCTGCAGAAGGTGAACGATGGCGAGAAGGTCTTTGAAGAAGAAGTAGTGGTGAGTGAAGATGAGGAGGAGGGCCTGCACACAAGGGGCTGGGCTGGTGGACACTGTGATGGCAGCAAGCATGGTCATTATCACAGCCACTGGGGCCCGGGGCCTGGGGTGCTGGGTGTGCTTGGCCCTGGGCCTCCATGCTGGCCCCCTCGCTCCATCCTGGTGGCTCTGGGACGCTGGTGCATTGCCTCCAGGGGTGGAGAGGAGGAAACCTCTGTTAAGTCACCTGCCCAGGGTCACATCACTCCTGAGTGTTGACAGGGTGGCAAGGGGATCGGCAGCTCTCGGGAGAGTTGGGTTATGGGGCCAGGGCCAGGAAGAAGAGGTCTGTGCATTGCTCTGGGGTCAGGGGATGTGCACAGGTGCTTATATTTTTGTATAGACTTGTATTTTACTAGATTGGAAAATCCCATGGATGGAGGAGCCTGGTGGGCTACAGTCCATGGGGTCGCTAAGAGTCAGACATGACTGAGCGACTTCACTTTCACTTTTCATTTTCATGCATTGGAGGAAATGGCAACCCACTCCAGTGTTCTTGCCTGGAGGATCCAGCCCAGGGATGGGATCCTGATGGGCTGCCGTCTATGGGGTCACACAGAGTCGGACATGACTGAAGTGACTCAGCAGCAGCAGCAGCAGCAGCAGCAGCAAACACATTCAGGCTTCCTAGTTGGCACTAGTGGTAAAGAACATGCCTGCCAATGCAGGAGACATAAGAGACACAGGTTTGATCCCTGGGTTGGGAAGATCCCCTGGAGAAGGGCATGGTAACCCACTCCACTATTTCTGCCTTGGAAATCCCATGGACAGAGGAGCCTGGCGGGCTATAGTTGATAGGGCTGCAAAGAGTCGACACGACTGAAGAGACTTAGCACGCACACACACACACACACACACACACAGATAATACATTCAGTTGAAATGATTACTTTTAGGAGATGGGATTATGAGTGGTTTTCTTAGGTATATTATAAAATATCTCCACATTACCCAGATATTCTACAGTAAGCACGACAGCTTTTATATTTTAAAACAGCAAAATAAGCAACATTAAAATATGGGATTGCATGGTTGGAAAATAACCCAATTTCTGAAAATAGACAAACCTGTGATTCAAAATCCAACCTTTGTTCTTGAACCTGGGTGAGGCCAAATGTCTGGGTCTAGGTCTGTGGTGCTTAATCTACAACCCCCTGCCTGCCAGACAAACTCTACATCCTCTGTTTTCTCTTCTGTAGAACTGAGACTTGTACAGGTTAAATGAGGTGCTATTTTTTTTTGGCCTCGCCACGAGGGTTGCGGGATCTTAGTTCCCTTAACTGAGATTGAACCCACGTGCCCCGCACTGGAAGCACAGGATCTTAACCACTAGACTGCTAGGGAATTCCCAAGGTGATGTATTTAAAGCACCCAGCCTAGACACTTATTAGTTTCCATCTCCTTTGTAAACAATTCCAATCAGCAGCTCAGGGGAAATACATGGCTGAACAACTCTGGGGTCTCCCAGTGACCTTTTCCCTGTCAAATGCTGTTTTCTCCCGAACATCTCTATGAAGTCCTTTTGTTTGGGTTGGGGTTGCCCTTGATATTGGTTCTAACCAAAGGTCATCTGTGTAAACATGTTACAATATGGGGTGATATTTGAGAAATGATGTTAAGTCAAAGAGCAGAACAAGAAACTATATAAACTGTAACTCTAATTTTCCTTTGAATATAGGCATAGGAACAAATAATAGAAAGGATTATACCAATGTGTTATCAGCGATTACCTTCAGGAGGTAGGATTATGAATGGCTTTAATTTTCTTAGGTATATTATAAAATACTTCTATATCACCCAGATATTCTAGTCAGCATGATAGCTTTTATATTTTAAAAAGGCAAAACAAGCAACATTAAAATATGATGACAGAATGGTTTGTTTCTGGACCGTTATATAAAACACTGTTAATGGTGTCTGCTCCCAGTGAGAGCAACTGGGGGGCCAGGAATGAGATGAGACACTGCTTTTTATTATTTCTTTAAAAAAGTTTTAAAGACCGTACTCACCAGCGGTACGTATTACCAACTTAAGAAAGGACAGGAGGGAGGGCAGGCAGGCAACGGCTGCACTCAGGGTGAATTCCCAAGCGCCTGGCATCTCTGCAGGATGACCCAGGTCAGACGGACATGCAGACGGCCCTTGCACCAGGCGTAGCTGACTGGGCACAGCACCCCAGCGGGATAACTTGTCTCCTGTCTCCTCAGGTCCAGATCAAGGAAGAGACACGCTTGGTATCCGTTATTGACCAGATCGACAAGGCTGTGGCTGTCATCCCCCGAGGCGCCCTCTTTAAGACCCCTTTTGGACCTATCAATGTCAATCGGACCTTTGAAGGTAAGTTCTCTTCCCGAGCAGTCAGATACAGGTCTGGGAGTCCAGGGGAACCTACCTGTTTTCTCAGAGAAGGAATAGCGGTCGCCACATCACTTGGGAGGACCTGCCAAATGGTGTTACTGGACCCTGACTCTTTTATGCCTGAGTTGACAGAGCATCTGGCCACCTGAGTTCGGGGCTGTGTGCGGGGCTGAGCTCCCCACCTTTCCCCACGCTGCTCCTCCAGAGTCTGTTCTCGTTGCAGGGGCCAAGCCGAGTTCTGACTGAGAGAACGCTGGTCCCTTTCTGCCCTTCAGTTCCCCATCAGTAGGTGAACCCTCTGCAAGCCCCTCCATGTGGTCGCCAATCAGAGAGGAAGGGGATTGTGGGGCTTGGGGATGACCATCCCTTCCTACCTGCCGCCCCTTTGTAGGACTGTCCTTGTCTGAAGCCAAGAAGCTGAGTTCTTACTTCCACTTCAGGGAGCCTGTTGAGCTGAAGAACAAGACCTTGCTGGAGAAGGCTGACCTCGACCCGTCCCTAGACTTCATGGACTCTTTGGAGCACGACATCCCCAAAGGTAACAACTTGTTACTTGGAGGACACTGGATCCACCCCCAGGTCAGAATAGTGGGCCATGCCACCTGCCATTCCCTCTTAAGAGTGGGACCCACAGCCTGGGTGGGAACTGGGGGTTCAATATGGGGCCTTGAGTAGGAGGCTTCTCCAGGGCCCAATACAGGGCTCAGCTCCAAATGTTTGCAGACAAAAGGATTGTCTTCCAGGTGCTTCCACAGACAGGAAGTCTCTCTTGATTTTCATATCAATCTTGAATGAAGGCAAGTTGGGAATTTCCCCCCACCAAAACATCCTTGAAAATAGTAGCCATATATACATCTTCACGTTGGTTTCGGGGTTAGATCCAGTGCTTGGCATACAGCTGGTGCTCAGGGAGTAGGTGCCAACTGACCTGTAGAGGACCACCTGCTAAGGAAATGAGTTCTGTACGTCTGTCTCCTGCTAAGTGTGCTTTTAAATCATAAAACATTCAACTTCAGAGGCCTTCTTGTGCTTCAGGGCCCACCTGGCCCAGGCACACAGCCAGCAGTTGGTGGGGGTCAGAGACCCGGGTTCCTCCCTGGGCTCTACCAGTAGAGATGAGTACATCCTTGGAAGATCTCTTGCTGGGGTCTGCATCCCAGGACAGGTGCCAGGCTCTGGGCATTCAGGGGCCACACCCAAGGCACTGCCTCAGCACCCCTGCTTTTTTCCCTCCCCATGCCTGGTGTTCTGCGAGCTGGCGGGATCTGTTGTTGATGATGGCAAAGACAATGATACTAGGGACTATGCATAAAGGCAATGATGCTGCTTATCGTGTGCCAGGCGCTGTACCCAGTCTTTCCTGTGCCTCCTTTTTTCTTTTCTTAGTTCATTTTAATCTTCACAGCTGACCCGTGAGTTAGATACTATTATATCATCATCCCCATTTCACAGGTGAAAAAAAACGGAGGGTCAGAGAGTTAAATCCAAGGACGCAGTATGTGTTAAAGCATTAGACTCCAAGGCTCTGGCCTTAACTGCGGTGTCAAGTAGATGGTGTTTTCAGTGGACGATGGGAATCGCAGGACAGTAGTCAGCCCCAGCACTAGGGGGAAACATTTCTGAGGAGTGATGAGTAACCCAATTGGACTGGAACTCAGGGTAGAGGTGGGACGGCAGTAGTCATTAACCGCAAGGGCTTTGGAGCCAGAAAGCCTGAGTTGGAATCCTGAATCTGCTGTGTACTATCTGGCCACCTCAGACAACTCCCTCAATTCCCTTGAGGGAAAATTGGTCTTTTCTACCTCATTGGGTTGTTATGAAAATTAAATGAAATAACAACACATGTACAAAACATTTATGATAGTGCTTAAGACATTAAGGGCTTCCCTAGTGGCTCAGATGGTAAAGCATCTGCCTGCAATGCGGGAGACCCGGGTTCGATTCCTGGGTCAGGAAGATCCCCTGGAGAAGGAAATGGCAATCCACTCCAGCACTCTTGCCTGGAAAATCCCGTGGATGGAGGAGCCTGATAAGCTACAGTCCATGGAGTCGCAGAGTCGGACACGACTGAGCGACTTCACTTGAGATATTAAGGACTCAAGTAAAAATCAGTAAATATTACTGATACTGTTTTCTGTAGCAAAAAGGCTTTAGAAGGGGTTGGGCAGGCTTGGGAGGGCCTAGAGGGCCAAAGGGTAGGAGGGTTTAGTTGCTCAGCTGTGTCCGACTCTTTGTGAAGCTATAGACTGTGGCTAACCAGGCTCCCCTGTCCGTGGGATTTCCCAGGCAAGGATACTGGAGTGGGTTACCATTTCCTTCTCCAGGGGATCTTCCTGACCCAGGGATCGAACTCATATCTGCATTGCAGGGAGATTCTTTACCACGGAGCCACCTGGGAAGCCCTAAGAGTAGACCAAGGCAGTAGGAGCTGCTGGTGGCTTGCAGGCAGATCTGCGATAACAAGGCAGTGGCGCATGAATGGATGCAGAGCTCTGGAGGCCGTTTTGGGTCTACTGCCATGCCTCGGGGGCTGGGCCAATGGGTCACAGGTGGCTAAGGGCTGCCAGCAGAGTGGCTGTGCTGGCCTCCACCACATGGGGGCACCAGAGTCAAGCCTCCCTGAGCATAGACTGGGGGTCCCGGACCTGGCAGGGAGATGGTTATAGAGGGTGAGAATGTCTTAACTATCAGACACTTTCCAGATTCCCATTACCTCCTTCAACTCTGTGCTCCCCAGTTGACTAGGGGCTGGAGGGGACTGCACACCCCTGGTTGGTAAAGAGAGTTAGGAACCCAGGGCCAGGGGCTGCATGGCCGACTGAGAAAAATCCTCTTAGCACCCCTAATCTGGGGGCTCTGATTCGGAGTGTGGCTGGAAAGCTCTGCCCAGTGAGGACTTCTTAGCTGCGGCAGAAGGGAGCCCAGGGCCAGAGGATGAGGCTCTCCCTTCAGAGTGCTGGGTGACACAAGGGGGCCTCCTCCCCACCCCCCTGGAACCTAGACTTCTTGCACTAACAGTGGGCCTCAGGGCTGAGAGATCAACTGATGATTTGACGCCCCAACAGCACCTTGTCCTTAGTGCTGGAGCCTTAGGAGTGAAGGACCCCTGGAGTCTCCTGTGTCAGAGGGCCAGAGGGGAGAGATGCTCCTGGCCTGACTTTGGGAAACCACAGTGCTGGGCCTCCAGCTCCCCTTCTCCCAGAGCCACCACCAGAAAGCCTGCAGGAAGTCTGGCTGGGTTTTACTCAGGATGGTTTGGTGGGGCCCACGGTATGGTGTAGAAATGTGGCTGGCTGGGGGAGAGCAGCCCCTCTGACTCTGCTCCCAGGCTCCCTGCAGTATCTGCCCCTGAAAGAGCAGAAGGAGCTGCTGGGAGGCTGCCCCCCCCAAGCAGAGAGTAGCTGGAATGACTGGGTTGCTAAGTGAAGCAAAGTCCCAACGAAGAGTTCCCTGGGGCACCAGGACTGGCGGGAAGGATGGGATCTGTCCAGGTAGGATCAGCTTCCTTTCTGGGTCTGAGGCAACTGTTGAGGGGAACACAACAGGTGTTGTGTCACCTGTGAGCAGGAATGGGTCAGGCAGTCCCTGGGACTTATGCTCTCTGTGGCCAGGTGGATTGGCCAGGCGCTCAGCAGCTGGTTCCTGGACCACCCTCGGCTGGAGAGACGATGTAAGAATGTTGCCTGGAGCCACTTGTGGCCTTCCGAGCCGTCCCACTGTGCCGTGGGGTCTGTGGANACCAGGAACTGAGTCAGGGACTCTCCACCCTGGCGGCACATTAGAATCACCTGGGGAGCTTTAAAAAATAATGATGGCTGGGCTCCATCCCAAGCCAGCAGAATCATCTAGGCGTGGGGGCTGAGCATTTTTAAAGCTCCCCCGGGACTCATGTATGGCCAGCGTTGAGAGCCGCTGGACACAATGCTTCTGTCTTGATGGCTCCGTGAGATGCCTGTTAAGCCCACGGGGAACAGGAGCTCTGAGATGCGCGGACTCACCTCATAGCTATACTTGTGCTTCAGGTTCCAGCGGCAGATGGGGCATTGGCCGGAGGGGTTGGGGGGATTTGGACTTTCCTTGGGAGTCCCTGTGATTCGACCTTCAATCTAGGAGGCATAGAAAGAGAGCTGATGAGGGGGAGAGTTGTGTGGGGACCCCGATCCTTGAGGAACCCCAAAAAGCTGGTGAGGCTTCCTCTCTAGGGACCTTGGGGGAGCAGCGAATGGGCCTCTCTGCCTGAACACGGCTGCTGGACACTGGGTCTCAGGTGGCCACAGAGCTGGGCTTGATGACCTGTGAGGGTAACAGAAACTGAACTTAATGCTGGTGGCAAGAGAAAAGGTGTGTTGTATCTGCTGAATGCTAGCTTTCCATCCTCAAAAAGACAAAAACTTCCAGAACTTTATGCTTCCCTCTCCCTGCTTTGGGAAAAAGTAATCCATGCACACGGTAAAAAGTTTCAAACTGCCCAGGGATGTATAGTCCAAAGGAAGTCTGACCCTTTATCCTGCATATCCTTCTTAGCAGAAACTGCACTTTCCAGCTCTAATAGAGGTAAGTCTACAACCAGACACGATTTGGCCTCCAGTGGACACCAGACAATGAAACAATTCTGATCGCCACGGGGTGGGGTGGGGATGGGTCCCTAGCCCCTAGCAGGGAAGCTGCTAATAAGCATCCTATGACAGACAGGACAGGCCCCCATAGCAGAGAACCAGCCTGTCTAAAACACCAACAGTGCTGGGCTAAGAAACCTGGTCTACGCCTACACGAGCAGACAACTGTGTGCTAGCCCCTCCTCCCCTCTAAAAGCACAGAGCGGGGGACACAGTCCCCTGGCTGCCTCCTCTCAGCACTCTGGATGCCACTTTTCACACCCCACTTGGGCCACATGTGAAGTAACCTCCACCATGGCTGCTGTGTCCTGTGACACAGCCTTGGAGAGACTAAGCGCAATAAACCAGTGACCTGGGCGTCAGCTCCAATTGCAGGAGAGGGAGGTTAGACAGCCTTGCTGATTGAGGCCACGGATTATGAGTGAGGCTGGGCCAGGTCTGAGAGGCTTTGGGAGGGAAGCAACTCTCCCAAGGGAGAAGTGGCAAAAGGCAAAGGAGCTGGCTGTGCAGGGTGCTGTTACTGCCTCTCTGGCAATGCCACCCCAGCGATGCCAGAAATGGAGCCAAGAGCTCGGGAAAATGGGCAGGTGCATGGAAGAAGAGGGGGTCAAAGTGGGCCTGGGTGGGGAGAGCCAACATTTACACACTCCCCACTACAGGCCTGGCTCTGTGCTGATAATGGTCTACATGGATCATCTCATTTAACTCCACAGCCTAGTGAGGGCAGATTCATGATCTTATTTTACTGATGAAGAAGTGAGACTCTGGACAATGAGTAATACCCAAAGTCAGCCATGGCACTGCCTCTCCAGGCATGGCTAGGCTCCCTCCCCAAGGGCTCTCATGGGACCACATGCCTCTGAGTTCGTTCCACAAATAGCAAATTCATGCCCCACAGGAAAAACACTCTGCACACACAGAAACCCGATGAGTTTCTCTCCACCAGCATGGAGTTTACAGGGTGAATGCTTGTTTCAGTTTGGGATAAGGGAACTATTCTTAAAGGGATGGGAGTCCCTAGAAAAAACTGCCTGAGGTCTTAACCTCAAGTACAAAGATTGAGGGGGAGCCTTCTGGGGAAGACCCAAAGAGGGAACCCTAAGGGTTTGTCCTGGGGATAAGAAGGCCTTGGGGAGGGCCAAGCGTGGCTAGCTGCCAGAGGGTTAAATCCCTGGTTGACATGGAAGCCATAGAGGCTTCTGGGAACTCCGTGGAGTGGTTGAGGATTTCTTGGGAGGCACAGAAGGCCATGTGAAAACAACGTTGTCTTTTAGGGATTATAGGATAATCTAGGCCCCATGACTCCCTGAGGAAGGGAGGTGAGATGGGCCCAGTGAGGGTGGGGGTTGGGGGAGGAGTAGAGGGAGTGAAAAACTGTCTAGCTTTCTTACCATCAGATGAGCCAGGGTGCCAGCTATGAGCCCAGGGCCCAGAAAGTGTCACCTCCTCACAGCCTCACTGAAGGAGTAGCTTAGTCATTCTAGGCAGAAAGGAAAGAGACAGATCCAGGCTCCTGGCCCAGGGTCAACTTACTCTCTCTAGCCTTGCCATTGCCTTAGTTTCCCCTTTGGGAAACTGACTTATCGCCCGCCAAAAAACACAGCAGCAAATACTTCTGAGCCCGTGTCATACAAAAGGCCACTCTAATCAAGTAACAGATGCCTCAGTCCAACACAGTGACTGTTCCTGATTAACCACACTCCCGCACACGGGTTGAAAATAGTAGATGCGGGATTTATGGTCACAGAGGGAGCAGATCCTGAAGCCCGTCCAGTTGGGGCTCCTACTCTTTCTCAGAGGAGCAGCCAGGCAGCTCCAAGTGGTACAGAGGTTAGAAGTGGCCAGCTTGACAATACTTACTATAGTCGTCTTCCCTTCTTGGATCTCCACCACTACAGAGATAAAGGGGAAAAATTACGTCAGCCATTTAATAAGGAACAGGGAGTTTTAAACAATAGCTCAAACCTTAGACACGAAGGAAGGTGAAGCACTCTGTCTGCACCTCCCATGGCCTCCACTCGGGGGGTGCAGGGTCTGCCGCCCAGGGCCCGGCTCTGTGCCCAGCAGGCTGTGCAGGGCAATGCTCAGTCGCTTCAGTCGTGTTCAACTCTTTGCGACCCCGTGGACTGTTGCCCACCAGGTTCTTCTGTCCATGGGGATTCTCTAGGCAAGAATACTGGAGGGTTGCCATTTCTCCTCCAGGGGATCTTCCCAACGCAGGGACTGATCCCATGCCTCCTGTGGCCCCTGCACTGCAGGCAGATTCTTTACTGCTGAGACACTGGGGAGGCCCATAATGTAAGGGCTCCTGCAAAGCAGGAGACCCCAATTTGATTCCTGGGTTGGGAAGATCTGCTGGAGAAGGGATAGGCTACCCATTCCAGTATTCTTGGGCTTCCCTGGTGGGTCAATTGGTAAAGAATCTGCTTGCAATGTGGGAGACCTGGGTTCAATCCCTGGGTTGGAAAGATCCCCTAGAGAAGGGTTAGAAGGAAGCCTAGAAAGGCTACACACTCCAGTATTCTGGCCTGAAGAATTCCATGGACTGTATAGTCCATGGGGTCACAAAGAGTCAGGCCCGACTGAGTGACTTGCACTCTCACTTTTCCTGCAGGCTGGGTGGGGGCAAATCCAGATGCCCGTATCAATCACCTCTGAGATTAAGGGTCTTCACACTGTTTCTACTTTTCTGAGTCAAGATTTATCTTGGTTTCATCCAAGGTACTTGGCAAGATCTTGCCCTACTGTGGCTAACAATCATGGCCTAAGAGCTGAGGGGTTGGGGGTGGACAGAGGCCATAAAAAGACCTTCAAAAGTACCCATTGTATGTCTTCTTTCATGAAGAGAAACCAGACAAATGTGGTTCCTGACCTTGACTAGTCTGAATCTAAGATGCAGCACCCAGAGGCCCCACAATGGGTAATAATGAGATCAATTCACTCTGAGAACATCTTGAGAGCCTTGTGTTAAACCTGTACAAAGGCAGCTATCTCTCCTCCCTGCAGGGATGCATTTTGTTATCCACACTGGAGAGGGAAGAGTGACAGGAACGAGGGGCCTGCAGGTACGGGGTTGGGGTCGGGGCAGAATTTCAAAGAGAGGACTGCAGAGCTATCCTGAGAGGGACTCCCTCAGCTCTTTGCCTATTTAGGAGTGAGGCAGTCAGAAGAGAACTCGATGGCATAACAATTTCATTGCATGCATGTCAGGCTGTACTTATCTCCTCTTATTTAACCAGGATGCAGAAAGACAACTTCAACAATATCCTAAGGGAGAACCAAGCTCATAAACCACATTTGGCAAATAAAATCAAACAGAAGATTCTTGGAGATTCTCCCATGGTCGCCCAGTTTCTTTGGAAAGAGAGAAGCCGTGGCTTTTAGCACAGGAACTGGCACACTGCAGATGCTCCATAAACGCTAGGGAGCAAAATATTGGTCATGATGCCCTTCTGACTACTAACTACCGTTACAGAAAATGTGAGTGCACACAGCTATGGCCAGGCTGCAAATTGTCTCCCCAAATGCTAAAACCACATTTTAACAGCAGCTTGGCTGCCGTAATTAGTTCTACTCAGCTCTAGTCAAGGAAAGAAGCAGTTCAGATTAGAAAGAACCTAAGGTTAACTTTGTGAATCTAATGAAAGTTACGGACCTCGCCCTAGAAACACATCCCTCGGTGTACACACAATTAGACATGGATTACAGAAAGCTCACAGACCCCTGCAGCTATGTACCTAAATGGTAAGACTGGTTTTCCCTCAGTGGTGGCAGGAGGTGATTTTCTAAAGTTTNAAAGAACCTAAGGTTAACTTTGTGAATCTAATGAAAGTTACGGACCTCGCCCTAGAAACACATCCCTCGGTGTACACACAATTAGACATGGATTACAGAAAGCTCACAGACCCCTGCAGCTATGTACCTAAATGGTAAGACTGGTTTTCCCTCAGTGGTGGCAGGAGGTGATTTTCTAAAGTTTCTAAAATAAACATGTACTTCTTTTGCAATAAAAAGCAGTAAAAACAGAGAGGCTAAGAAAAAAAAAAAAAGTGAGGCAACTCGAACCCACCCGGAGGCCCAGGGCAGCATCTGTGATCACTGAGCTCTGTGACTGACACCAAATTGGACCCAGATTGCCTGGAGCTATCCCCCATTCGTTTTCTGGGCACAGCATTCATAAAGACCCATTACTCCAAACAACCAACCTGAGAGCCCCTCAGTTGCGACTCCACACACACAACTGGCCAGAAAGGCCCTGAGGCTTTCTCCAGAGAACACTATAGTTACTAATCAACTCAAAGACAAACTAAGCTTCTCTCCCTAAGACAAAATGCGTCACCCCACGCACGGATCTACTTGTTCCCAAGAGACCAGCCTAAACGGGATGTGGGTGAGACTCAACCTGGTACTCAGTCTGGAGGCCAGCACATCTGCAGGGGGATGGTCACTGCACTGCGTCAGCTTACAAGAGCATCGGGGCAGGAGGGCCGAGGCCTAGCCCAGCTGGGCACCCAGGAAACTTGGCAAATCTGCAAAAACCAAGTTGGAAGAGGGGCGGAGGATGACCCAGTCTGAGCAACGGCAGGTGAGGCGGGCAGCACAGGTTTTTAAGAATCCCAATAGGAAACAAAAGGAGAGACCTACTCCAGAATCTTTGAGTCGGCGTGAGATCAGCACCCTGAAGTGAAGCAGACCAACATATGCTTCCCCTCTTCGAGGAGGCACTTGGGTCCTAACCATGAGGTAAACAAGTCGAGCAAAACACACATCACTCCCGGCAAAGAACCAAACCCTGAAGTCATCCCACTGGCCCCTGGAAGAGAGATCAAAGTCTATGGCAAGCTCCACTATTCATAAGCTCCCCACACAGCAACTCTGAGCCAGTGAATCATCTCACTATAAGTTAGCGGGTAAAACAATAGGCAGATGCTTATCTCATAGAGACGATTTGTCAAACGAGGAGGAATGACTTGAGAACTCATACGGGACTGAGACTGATCAGGGCGGTATCTCAGTGCAGGGGCTGAGGGCCCACTGGAGCCTGACGAGGCCCTAGTAGATTTCAGGCCTCTCAAAACAGAGATAGGAATCAAAACAGTATTGCTTTTCAGTATGCATACAAAAACATGTCAAAACCAAACAAAACCTGAGATCCATTTTGTCCCTGGCCTCCTCTCCATTCAAGAGAAGTGGGGGTGGTTAAGAAAAGCTGGACTAACAGGAGACCATTAGTCACTGACTGAAAAGTTGTTTAGAAAAAGATGGAATTGCCCTTGTGTTCTGAGATGTGGCTGGATCAAGTAAACTAAAGAAGCAGTTTTCTAAACCAAGATTAAGGGCCAAGATCTTACACATCACACAATCTGTGCCACAGGAGGCAAGGCATTTGCTGAGCAACTGTGGAGTGTACGACTGGGCTCCACCCACCGTGGAGAGCTCCCCCCTAAAAGGAGACACAGTCTTTGCCCTAGAGGAGAAAAGAGAACTAAACCAAGCATGGGAACTTCACTCTAATAAAGTCCATGCCTCGTAAAGAGGTCCTTTGAGTACTTCAGTAAATACTCGCCTAGGATGGAGTCCAAGATAACTGAATTGTAAGTCTAGAGCAAACAGCATCGTGGTGAGATTGCAGTGAGGCAAAAAGACCTCGATGGCCACACAAACAGACAGAGAACTGCGGTGGGATAAAGGCCCAACTGTTTAGTAAAGGAGGAAGTGAGGGGAGATGAATGACAAGGACTGGAGGGAACTCCTGCAGTAAGTGCCCAGAGGACCGATGTCCTTCTTGGAAAGGCTCCATGGAAATCAAGTCCCAAGCAGAGCACCAAGGGATGGAGTAACTGAATGGCAAGGTGGCTACAGGGCAGCACCAACAATCCTACACAGCTCTCTTGGCAAGTGTGGCCATTGACTACTTTTCTCAAACTCCTTCCTCCCTCAAGCACTGCTCCCTTCTGCTCATCTTTAACTCTAACACAAAAGTTTTCTGATTCTCTCACCACCTACCCTTTCCTTTTCCCTTGGACCTGAGGGAACTTCCCTCTGCACTATCCTTCCAACGAGGAGTCTCACTGCTACACAAAAATCTCTTTCCACTAGCAGGTTACTCTGGACCATGTCTTCTGAATTCTTTAAAGCCCCCAACTTGCTCACTTCTATCTCAAAGCTTTTAGTTACAGGGCTGTCCATTCTGCAAGGCAAATGCTTTTCTGAAACGCTAGGTCCTCCAGAAAGCTCCCTTAGCTAACTGGAAAAGAAGAAAAACATTCCTTTCAGCTTTTACTTCTTTCAACACACTCTGCTCTGAGTCTGCCAGATCATTATTGTTCATTTAGAAACTCATATGTGTTTATTACTCTTGTTTTAAATGCTTTCCTTCACAAGGGCTCTAAGAGTGACAAGGCAGGAACAAGGTCTTATCTCTGCTAGGTCTCACAGTGTCAATCATGAAATCAACTCCAGCAAGTTAATTTATAGGAGCTTTTAGGGAAGGGAGGGAGCCACCAGGAAGCCCTGCCGTGGAGTACCAAGGTGGTGTCACTGGTGGAGAGGGAAGATTGCTGGCCCTACTTCTGACTCCAGCACTTACTAGCTGTGTGATGCTGGGCACAGCTACTGAACACCTCTGGACCAGATTTCATTTGTAAAGATGCCAGTAATACCCACCCTTAAAGGCTGTTGAGAAGACTGAAAAGTGTATGTGGAAAACCTGGCAAAGTGCTTGCAGCAGGCACTTAATAAACCACAATTTCCACTTTTTGCCTTCCCTTAAGTCTTGCTTCTTCCATAATCATCTTTTTTGGTTCTGTATGTCCCTCTGGTCAAAGATCAGACCAGGCTTTCTCAACAGCAGCAGAACTGGTATTTCAGGTCAGGTGGTTCTTTGTTGTGGGGGGCTCTCCTGTGCACAGAAAGATGCTTAGCAGCATCCCTGGCTTCTACCACCACACACCAGCTGTGAAGACCAAAATGTCTCTGTACATTGCCAAGTGTCCCTGAGAGAACAATCTGCCCTTGACTGAGAATCACTGCTTCATACAGAGAGCTTCTACAGGCAGGAGCAGTAGTGCTGAGTGCCCAAGAACTCTGACTAAAATTAAAGAGTACTATCGTATCAGAAAAGTAGAAATGCTTGAATGTTTTCAGCAAGATGCCAGCTCCCTCCCTGTGACTTTAAATTCTACGTATACAATCAGTTCAGTTCAGTCGCTCAGTCGTGTCCAACTCTTTGTGACTCCATGAATCGCAGCACACCAGGCCTCCTTGTCCATCACCAACTCCCGGAGTTTACCCAAACTCATGTCCATCGAGTCAGTGATACCATCCAGTCCTCTCATCCTCTGTCGTCCCCTTCTCCTCCTTCCCCCAATCTCTCCCAGCATCGGGGTCTTTTCCAAATCTATACAATATTATTCCTCAAATATACCAGCCAGGACCAGTCAAAATTAGCTATATGTGTAATTCTTTTAGCTTTACACATAATGGATAGAATATCAAGAGAAAGTTGTTGGTGTTGTTTTTAATTTAAAGGCTTTGGAGATAGGTGGTTCTCAAGAAAAGTGTAAGCTAAGCTAATGCCTTCAAGTAAAATCATGTCAATTCAATTATTTGGCTTTTAGGTCTGACAGTAACATAGAGAAGCTACCAGTTATTCATGGTGAGGAAGACTTCAAATATTCATCTCATCATACAGCCATCTCTCCAACTGGAAAATTCAAATCTCAAATATTCCTTTGTAAAAAAAACAAAACTATTCCTTTTGCCTATCCTCTGGGAACATGGCAAAGAACTATTTTCAACTTTTAAATTTAGAAATGGATATGTGCATTGTAGCTGTTAATGTTTGACACTTGGTAGATGCCATCAAAAATGTTACAGGCATGGAAATTCCCTGGTGGCCCAGTGTTTAGGACTCTGCTTTCACTGCAAAGAATCCAAGTTTGATCCCTGGTTGGGGAACTAAGATCCCACAAAGCCAAGTGGAGTGGAAAAAAAAAAAAAAAAAGCTATGGGCATATGCCTATTTACAGCATAGGACCACAAGAAACAACTTTCCAAGTCCTTTTTACCAACAGCCTGATCTCTTTGGCATCATTCTTTATCAATGCATTAGTTCATCTAACACTAAGGAGGTAGTACCTGGATTTTGTTCTTCTTTCTAGCAAATGTTCCATCTTCCCTTCATAGCTAAATTCTTCAAACACCTATTTCCATTTCTTCATTAATTATCTCTTTAACTTTCCCAAGCTGGATTCCTTATCTGCCATTCTACTGAAAACTTACAAAAGACTTTTTCTGAGACAAATCCAATGCTCCCCTGGTTAGGCCTTTTTTGGGGGGGGGGGAGATTTTTATGCTTCCCCTGGCAAAATGATCACCATTTCTCCCTGGATTTATCTCAGCTTTAGTTAAAGGAATGCTACTCCAGGTCTTAAACACACATAAAAACCCACTTCTTTGCACATCACTTATCCTTTCCTGCTTCCAGCAGTGCACAAAGGAAGGTTATGTACTGAAAAGACCTTTCCATTTTCCACCAGATTCCATCCTTTTATGAGCCTATTAAAGACACACCCCCTTCAGGAAAACTTCCAATTCAGTTTGCTGTTTCCAGTAACCAAATCTCTTTGAACATGTGCTTAGTCGCTGTCATGTCCATCTCTTTTAGGACCCCATGGGCTGTACCCACCAGGCTCCTCTGTCCACAGGATTTTTCAAGGAAGAATACTGGAGCAGGTTGCCATTTCCTTCTCCAGGGAATCTTCCCATACCCGGGGATCAAACCTGTGTCTCCTGCATTGCAGGATTCTTCACTCGCTGAGCCATCGAGGAAGCCCCAAATGCCTAATACCTAAATTGTATTCACTGGAGAGTACTGCATCATCTCATTAGAACCTAACTTCTCAGGAACCCCTTGACAGTTTGATCACTTCGCCTTCAGCAAGCTCTCAGTTCAATGTCAGGCTGTCTTTCCAGACTAAATGAAAAGCAAAACTACCATCCAGGATATGCCTGTTTCAGCTGTTCAATGGCCTTTCCACCTTACCTTCCACCTCTTAGACGAAGGGTTCGGGCAGTGAAAGCTGCCATCAGATTATAGCATTTCAGATGAAAAACTGGAAAAGGAGGCCCAGGGGAGGGTATCCAGCTGACCTTCCCTGATCGCGCAATAATACTTTAGTGAAGGAGGTGGCGGTTCGAAGAATATGGAATAGAGAGTTAACATCCAGTGCCTGCGTGCGTAGGTGCTAAGTCGCTTCCGTGTCCGACTCTTTGTGACCCTATGGACTGTAGCCTGCCAGGCTCCTCTGTCCATAGGATTCTCCAGGCAAGAGTACTGGAGTGAATTGTCATACCTTCCTCCAGGNATGGAATAGAGAGTTAACATCCAGTGCCTGCGTGCGTAGGTGCTAAGTCGCTTCCGTGTCCGACTCTTTGTGACCCTATGGACTGTAGCCTGCCAGGCTCCTCTGTCCATAGGATTCTCCAGGCAAGAGTACTGGAGTGAATTGTCATACCTTCCTCCAGGGGATCTTCCCCATCCAGGGATCGAACCCATGTCTCTTATATCTCTTGCATTGCAGGCCCTTAACAAAAAACTTTTCTGAACCCTAGGACTGGTTTCTATTCTGCTCCTAAATAAGCAAGGCTTTCTCTCCGATCTTCATCCCCCTCGCCCCTCTCCCCGCCACCACCCATGAGGACACTCACGATGGGTGAGAGATCAAGGAAATAGCATCAGGATTCGGAAGAAAACTGCTAGCATTCCCGGAGCGCAAACATCTCCGACGTTTCAGAATCGCGCGAAAAAAACGGAGGGAGGGGCGCATGGGGGCTGAAAGAAGCAGGCTTCGTTTCTTCTCTTCAACAATAGGAGGTCACCAGGACCCAGCACTCACCTTCCCTGAAGCCGCGGGCTGGTGGCCTAGCCCAGCTGGTCACGGTCGGGCCTGTCAACAGCCCTCTGAGAAACCGTCCGCAGCCGGACACCAGCACATTGAGGGCCGCCATCTTGAAAACTGTCGCTGACCTCTTGTACACTTCCGCTTCCGGAACGGGGCGCGCGCGCAGCCGCAGTAGTGGGCAGGAAGAGTGCGTCTTGTGAGCGTCCAGCTCCGTTACTCTTGTCAGTTACTTCGATTTCCTCACCTCTCCAGCTCGGAGCAAAGCAGNAAAAAAAATGCATGTGAATGGACCTATGCAATTCAAACCCATGTTGTAAGGGTCAACTATATTTTAAAAATAAAAATTATATTTATTTATGGCTGTGCTGGGTCTCTGATGCTCTGTGTCGACTATCTAGTTGCAGCCAGTGGGAGCTACTCTCTAATTCCAGGTGGAGTCTACCAGCTGAGCCACAAGGGAAGCCCAAGTGGGTTCCTGGAGTGGGTAGCCTGTCCCTTCTCCAGGGGATTTTCCTGACCCAGGAATCGAACTGAGGTCTCCTGCATTCCAGGCAGATTCTTTACCAATTGAGCTATCAGGGAAGCCCAGTTGCCATGCTCAGGCTTCTCATTGTGGTGGCTTTTCTTGCCATGGAGCATGACGTCAAGGGCACGCAGGCTTCAGTACCTGCGGCACATGGGGTCAATAGCTGTGGCTCCCAGGCTCTAGAATCCAGGCTTAATAGTTGTGGTGCATGGGCTTAGTTGCTCCGCATATGGGATCTTCCTGGACCAGGGATTGAACCTGTGTCTCCTGCATTGGCAGGTGGCTTCTTTACCGCTGAGCCACCAGGGAAGCCCCAACTGTGTGTGTGAGTGTGTATATACATATATGTATACACCAACTGTATATTTTTTGATAAGCAGTGTTTTTAACTTTAACAACATATAATTTATCAGGTTTCTTTCCTTTGTTGTTGGCTTGTTTGGTTTTTATTCAAATTTTTTCCTCATCAAGGTCATGAAGATGTTCTATGTAGTCTTCCACTTTTACATTGGGTCTTAAGCTCATCTGGAATTCTTTTATTATGTGGTCTGAGATTGGGATGAAGATTCATTTTTTTCCCCCATGGCAATATTTAACTGACCTAGCATCATTTATTAAATATATTATAATTTCCCCCACTGCATTTTATCTGATATAGATCTATTTCTGGACTCTCTGTTTGGTCTCTTTTTCTGTTTTGCATTGTCTGGAAGTGCCATTACTTGCTTAATCAATCCCCAGTTACTAGGCATCTAAGTTGTTTTGTTTTCCTGCCTGGTGTTGGGTCTTAGTTGTGGCACTCAGGATTTTGTTGCTGCATGCTGGCTCTCAGCTGCAACATNTATCTGATATAGATCTATTTCTGCACTCTCTGTTTGGTCTCTTTTTCTGTTTTGCATTGTCTGGAAGTGCCATTACTTGCTTAATCAATCCCCAGTTACTAGGCATCTAAGTTGTTTTGTTTTCCTGCCTGGTGTTGGGTCTTAGTTGTGGCACTCAGGATTTTGTTGCTGCATGCTGGCTCTCAGCTGCAACATACAGGATCTAGTTCCCTGGCCAGAGATGGAACCCAGGCCCCCTACATTGGGAGCGAGGAGTCTTAACCACTGAACCACTAGGTTGCATTTAATTCAGACATACCTTTGAAGACCTAGCTCCCTACTCCAAAAATAGCATCTTTTTTTTCATTAGTGAGTCTTACATACCTTGTTCCTAGTTGAGTAGGTTGTGGCTTTTGTCATTATTGTTTTTTCAAGTACAGCTGTACTGTGAGATATAATGGAGTGAGGGCCCTTCTCTGGGGGGCTGCAAAATGGTAGCTGCCATCCAATGAGGAGGTCCTTTCAAGAGTCAGAGGGCTGTTGGCAGATTCACTCTCATGCACGGGAAGGAACTATTTCCAGCTGCAATAGCAACCCTGGAACAGGCCACCAAGACGCCTCACTGTGTGCACATGTATGAGAGAAAGGAGGCCGATGAACAACTCCTTATCCTGACACAATCTTCTGTCCACCTCCTCTTGCCAGGAACCCAGCCCCCTTGCTTTCACCCCATTTTCCAAGAAAATCCTCCTTCTTTCCTCTGGGGTCCTTCTTGGACCCTAGATCTTAGACCTGGAGAGAACTCAAGTCCAAAGTAAACTGTCCTAATGAAGATGTTCAGAGAAACATTCATAACAGAGGAGCCCAGGAAAATGTGCATTTCCCTGAGAAAAACTTGCAGCAGATATGATCTGTTTGGTCTCAGTGACTTGCTGCTGGCCAACAGGAGAGCCGGCTCAGGTCAGAGCAAAAGCAAGCATTAGGAAGCCCTGGGTGGGTTAGCCTGTCTATGGCTTTGGGGCTGAGGAAGTCCTGGTCCCAGCTGCGGATGAGTGTGCTCACTCTTTCAGCCTTCCTCCCACCTCGCCCAGGAAGAGGGGGTCAGGGCCAAGAGCCACACAGATGTTCGCTGTGAAGAAGCAGCAGCTGCAAAAAGGCTCCGGAAAGTGGAGAGAGCTGAGAGGGTAGAGACAACGGTGGGAGGGGGCCACACGAGCAACTGGGAGAAAGGGCTGGCAGAGCGAGGGACAAGGGATGGTCCTGTTTGCTTTTTCCTAATTAATGTGGTTTCCTTACAAATCCCCCCGCTGATTCCAGCTGGTCAGCTCAAACCATAACAACACGTGGCCTGCCCGGGCCAGGAGCTGAGGCTGCTGGCCTCCCCACAAGGGTCTGGTTTCCTCTGTGGCCACTGCCCCTCCTCCCCAGCTGGCTTTGTGCAGATGAGGGAAGGGACAGCACCCTAGTTGGGGCTGGGGGTGCCAGCCAGGGACTACTGGCTTTCAGCTCGCCTGGCTGCTTACCTCGGTTTCCTATGACCTTTAAAAAAGGGCACTTCTCTGCTTGTTTGGGCTGCTGCTTCCAAACAGGTATGGGTGGGGGTGGATGGAGAGACCTTGGACAAAGAACCTCTTGCTCACTGATGGCCTCTCTACCTACAGGTGTGCCCTGATTGACGCAATGGCCCTGGGAACCATCGGGGTGTGTCCTCGCTCATTCAGTGTTTTCCAGTGTTGTTTCATTTCCTCATTGGGACTTTACTGTGTCCAAGTTATTCATCTTATCCCCTTATTCCTTCTTGGATTCGCTTTCCCAGCAAGTCTCAGCTGAGCAGCTACTATGTACCTTTTGTGAACAAATGATTACATGCCTCAGGGGAACACTTTCCGAGGATAAAAGTTCTTGTCTGATAAATATGTTGTAATAAACTGAATGGTTGACCTGGGCTTGTTTGCTTTCTCTTCCTTCCCCCATCCTCCCTGCAAAAATCTTTAAAAAAAAAAAATAAATAAAACACACATTCAGGAAATGTACATAAAACTTGACTGTGCTGTATAATAGATTAATTGCAAAGCAAAACTGGTTTATTTCTATGCTGGATCACTTGGGCATGCTGCTACCCTGACATGGATAGGGGGAGAAATCCAAGAGAAGTGGGGTTGGTGGGAAGCAGCTTTAAGGGCCTTCAGCACCCTAGAACCTTTCCAGAAAGTGAGACCAGAGGAAGGCAACCCCAAAATAGAACTGCCAGAGGAGGGAGTGCAGGCCTGCAGTGCCCTTTGTGTCCACTCTTCAGGCTGAGGCCAGGAGACATGCCAAGCGAGTGTACCCTAGTCTGGACCCCCAGTGCTTGGCTGGCATTCACCTCACTCCATCTTCAGCCAGTGGTGGGGGCCAGTGAGACCCGCTCCACTCAGTTGCCACCCAAACCAAGCAAGCCCTGGCTGCAGCGGGCTGGATGCTCTATCAGAAAAGGACTTCATGTCCTTGTCTGGCTGAGAAACTCATCAAATTTCCTTCTCCCAGTGCCTCAATTCAGTTCTTGTATAAGGGGAAGGCTTTTAACCATTTAGAACACTTTGGACTTATTGGCACATTTTTGCTGACGGGTATAAAATGACACCTAAGGAGATGCTGTCCCCTGTATGCACTGGGAATGGCTAAAAAAGCAAAAGGAAGGAGCTTCAGGCTGAAAACCAGGCTCTCCTCTAACCAACGGGCAAGTAGAAGTCAGTACTCCTGCTCTCTGGACCTCAGTTTCTTCGTCTGTGAGGAGTCTTGTCTGGTTCTAGGATTCTGGTTCTGTGAACACTTCTATCTTTGTAACCCAGAGAGGTAGAGTTCAGTCTTTAGTCCTCACCCCTCTCTTTGCTCTCTTAGAGTCTCAACCACTTTCACCCTCGGCTTTCACCTTGAGGCTGATAAGTCCAAAATCCAAAACAATGCTTTTTAAAAAATCTTTTGGGCCATGTCAGGGATTGAACCATCATCCTCTGCATTAGAAGGGAGGAATCTTAACCACAGCAACCCACCTTTGAGCTCCAACCTCTGTCTCCAACTGCCTACAGAAATGTCTATTTGGTTCTTCTGAGGAGCTTAAATAAGCACCCTATCTAAGCAAGGCCACCTCATGCTCAGTCGCTAAGTCATGTCTGACTCTTTGTGACTGTGTGGACTATATCCTGCCAGGCTCCTCTGTCTATGGGATTTTCTAGGCAAGAACACTGGAGTGGGTTGTCATTTCCTTCTCCAGGGGATCTTCTTGACTCAGGTTGAACCTGCATCTCTTGCTTCTCCTGCACTGGCAGGCAGATTCTTCACCACTGAGCCACCTGGGAAGCCCAAGGCCACCGCAGCCTTTCTCTTGCTATCAAGGCTGTTGATCTTCCTGTGGCTCAGATAGTCACCATTGACTGCCTTCATCCAATTTCCAAAGTTTTCATAATTTTCATGAATTTCAACATTGTTTCATGATTTCCTCCTCTTAACATTTAAATTCCCACCATCTTCTAACACCTCAATTTGCCCGTCCGTTTCCCCATCTCCAGTCTACTCTGCTGCCTCTGTCTGATTTTCCTAAACACCCCAATCAGTTTCCCACTCGATGGTATCTCATCGCCCACAGCTACTGCCTGAATTTGCATTTTTAAGGAAGATGAAAGTCTGAAAACTGCTGACTAAGGGAAATAGAATCCCAGCTCTGAAGCTTGACATGAGGGGCCTTCTGTGACCTGCCTCCCCTCCCCTTTTTACTCTTCCTCCCCCTCCTCCCACACAGACTCTCAAAACCTGCCTCTGCTCAGGACTTCCCTGGTGGTCCAGTGGCTTAGACTCCTTACGTCCACTGCAGGGAGCATGGCGTTCCATCCCTGGTTGGGGAACTAGATCCCGCATGCTGAAACTAAGGAAGAGATCCTGGGACTTCCCTGGTCCCAGGTTGGAAATCTGCCTTCCAATGCAGGGGACTCAGTTTCCATCACTGATTGGGGAGCTAGGATCCCACTTGCTATGGGGCAACTAAGCCCTAGGCCACAATCAGACAGAAGCCGGCCAAAGATCCCTCATGTCACAACTAAGATCCAGTGCAGCCAAATAAATAATTAATATATTTTTAAAAACCCACCTCTGCTCATTTTCCTTCCCTTGTCCACCCCATCATGTTTCTCTTTGGGGATACCCTCCCTCACCTTCTAGTCAGAATCCCCACCTCTTTCAGAGCCTGGCCCACCCCTCACTCCCTTTTTCATTTGATCTTTCTGCATTTTCTCTCACTCTTTCCTTCCTGCTGCTCCAGTATTTGTCTGACTTCTACCTCTGACTCCTTCAGTTCAGTTCAGTTCAGTTCAGTCACTCAGTCGTGTCCAACTCTTTGTGACCCCATGAATCATAGCACGCCAGGCCTCCCTGTCCATCACCAACTCCCGGAGTTCACTCAGACTCACATCCATCGAGTCAGTGATGCCATCCAGCCATCTAATCCTCTGTCGTCCCCTTATCCTCCTGCCCCCAATCCCTCCCAGCATCAAAGTCTTTTCCAATAAGTCAACTCTTCGCATGAGGTGGCCAAAGTATTGGAGTTTCAGCTTCAGCATCATTCCTTCCAAAGAAATCCCAGGGCTGATCTCCTTCAGAGTGGACTGGTTGGATCTCCTTGCAGTCCAAGGGACTCTCAAGTCTTCTCCAACACCACAGTTCGAAAGCATCAATTCTTCGGTGCTCAGCTTTCTTCACAGTCCAACTCTCACATCCATACATGACTACTGGAAAAACCATAACTTTGACTAGACGGACCTTAGTTGGCAAAGTAATATCTCTGCTTTTGAATATGCTATCTAGGTTGGTCATAACTTTTCTTCCAAGGAGTAAGCGTCTTTTGATTTCATGGCTGCAGTCACCAGCTGCAGTGATTTTGGAGCCCCCCCAAAAATAAAGTCTGACACTGTTTC
>SJYA01002804.1:245135-281436 GCA_006410615.1 Neotragus moschatus | reverse complement strand
GCATACAGGTTTCTCAAGAGGCAGGTCAGGTGGTCTGGTATTCCCATCTCTCTCAGAATTTTCCACAGTTTATTGCGATCCACACAGATTCCTTAGGTACTCGCTATTCCACATTAGACAGGACTCTCTGAGATGTAAGTGACAGTCATCCAGTTTGAGGAAGGACATTTCCTATCTTTTATCTTTATCTTTTTTTGGCTGCGCAGCTTGTGGGATTTTAGCTCCCTGACCAGGGATGGAGGTCCTTGGCAGTGGGAGCCTGGAGTCCTAACTACTGGACCACTAGGGAACTCCCCATTTGCTACCTCTTAGAACCAACCCTGGGTGGAGAGGGTTCAGTGGGGCCTCGGGACACCTGGAGCCAGAGACTCAGCCACCGTCGGGCTCTTTCCCTCCTGCTCTTGTCTCTGTTTCTCTCTGCACTTTGCCTTAATTCTCTCATCGTTCTCTCCTTGAGAGGCTGCCAGTGGTTCCCAGCCTTGAGGCAGGGACTGAGTCACTTAGATTGGCAGGCCCCAGTGGAACTGTATGGAGAAACTGCAGGAGAGACAAAAAGGAGTTTCCCCAAAGAAGGGAAAGAGAAAGGGAAAGTACTAGACAGAAAGGCCAACACATGGTCATCACTGTGTTAGTTAGAAGTCAGCTCAGCTACACACGGCAGAAAACCCCAAGCAGCAGTGACTATTAGATGATAAGGTGGCCACAGATCCTGAAACCAAGCTCCTTCTAGCTGGTTGCTCTGCCACTTCTTAGTCCTGGATGATGGCTTGAGCTACAGCCTTTCTGCCTGTATGATCTAGGGAACAGAAAGGAGAAAGAAACAAAGAATGATTTGGAAATTCCTTGATGGTCCAGTGGTTAAGACTCCAAGCTCTCACTGCTGAGAGCCTAGGTTCAATCCCGGGTTGGGGGATTAAGATCCCATGAGCTGTGCAGTATGGCGAAAAATAAGTAAATATATTTTTAAAAAGGATAGTCCAACTTCCTGCTAGCCTTGAAAGTCACCTTCTGGAAGTTGTACATGCTTTAGCTTACATCCCTTATATTGCCAGAAATAAGTTCTATGGCTATAGCTGAATGGGCTTCTGGGAAATATGTTATTTCTGAGCAGCCATGTGCACAACTAAGAGTCAGGAGTGCTGTTAAACAGAAGGGAAAGAGAGAATGGATGTCAGAGGACAGTGGATGTGCCGTGACCCTAATCCACCAGGGGCTTTGAGGGGACATTTCCTGCTAATGGGATGCCCTTTTCTACACTATGGCATTTAAATGGTTGAAAGACAATCCTGGCACCCAAGTCTGTTTGTCTGATCATCATTAAGTTCCATTTTTCTCTCCTAAGTTCCAGACCTCTGGGTTCTGGTATGCAGCTGAGGCTGGTCAGTATTCTCCTTAAAATGAGATGCTCTAAGCTGGACCCTGAAGAAGGCGATGGCACCCCACTCCAGTACTCTTGCCTGGAAAATCTCCTGGATGGAGGAGCCTGGTGGGCTGCAGTCCATGGGGTTGTGAAGAGTCGGACACANGCTTCTGGGAAATATGTTATTTCTGAGCAGCCATGTGCACAACTAAGAGTCAGGAGTGCTGTTAAACAGAAGGGAAAGAGAGAATGGATGTCAGAGGACAGTGGATGTGCCGTGACCCTAATCCACCAGGGGCTTTGAGGGGACATTTCCTGCTAATGGGATGCCCTTTTCTACACTATGGCATTTAAATGGTTGAAAGACAATCCTGGCACCCAAGTCTGTTTGTCTGATCATCATTAAGTTCCATTTTTCTCTCCTAAGTTCCAGACCTCTGGGTTCTGGTATGCAGCTGAGGCTGGTCAGTATTCTCCTTAAAATGAGATGCTCTAAGCTGGACCCTGAAGAAGGCGATGGCACCCCACTCCAGTACTCTTGCCTGGAAAATCTCCTGGATGGAGGAGCCTGGTGGGCTGCAGTCCATGGGGTTGTGAAGAGTCGGACACAACTAAGCGACTTCACTTTCACTTTTCACTTTTATGCATTGGAGAAGGAAATGGCAATCCACTCCAGTATTCTTGCCTGGAGAATCCCAGGGACAGGGGAGCCTGGTGGGCTGCCGTCTATGAGGTTGCACAGAGTCGGACACGACTGAAGTGACTTAGCAGCAGCAGCAAGCTGGACCCAGTGTCCCAGATGTTGTGTGACCAGTTGCAAGATATAACTGAGCTCTTGGTACCCCCATTTCAACACCCTACATCTGTTAAGGTCCCCAGATTGAGACAGAATGTGCCTGGCCCGAGGGGCTTGTTGTCCTCTAACCTCACGCTCATCCTGGTGTGACACCTCACTCCATAATCTGCTCCTCCGCAGACTGACCCCAAAGCAGGAGGCGTTTCCCAAGCATCTGTGCCATCTTGCTCTTGCAAAGCCTTCACTTAATATCTTGACTGTCAGCTGGTGGATCTCCTTTCCCCTCCGACTTCTGCCATGTCAGAAGCCGTGCCCTTTCCACCCTCCATGTCCCCCATGGAGCAGTCTTTTTTTTGTCTCCCTTCGGGTAAATGTATTTTCTTAGATAAAATGCAAGATCTCTCAGAGCAATGGAAACCCACACCCTGCGTTCAGAGTATGTCACAGATTTGGTTCCTGAGCAGTGGACTCGGAGGCAGAGGTTTGTATGCAGTGGATGTTCTAGGAGTACTTGGTTGTTCTGGGAACAGGGAAGGAAAGGGAGGTTGGAGAGAAAGAGGGGTCAGGCTGCGGTGGGGCTCAGTGAGCTGCCCCTGCCTCTCACAAGGAGTTCCAATGCTGAGTGATCCTTCAGGGTGACTCCAGCTGGGACAGGAGGGCCTGACCTTTTTATCCTCATGACAATCAACCATCGGAGGTGGGTAGTTTCCACAGAGGTTGGCAGCTCAGGTATTTCTGTCTGCAGCACTCTCAGCAGCTGGAAAAATCCGCCCTTTATTCCTGAAGTGGGGACTGGACAATGCCTCATAGAGTCTGTCACTGAGTGGGAGACCTACGGGCTTAGAGTTGCCATTGATCAGGCAGGTCGTTTGGGGCCAGTCCGTTCATGTCTCTGAGCCTCAGTTTCTCCTCTTGTAAAAACTGATGTCTGGGGAATCACCAGGTGAGATGGGTGGAGAGTGATTGGATACGGGAGTGGCTGTATTCAAAGGCTTGATTTGAATCCAGAGACCATCCCCAGGTCCTCCCATTAACTCCTGATCTTATCTTTGTTGCTGTGGACATTATCAGAGGGCAAGATCACTTGGGTCCTAGGCCAGGGATGGGCATCTAGGTCAGAAGGGAGCAACTTTAAGACCTAAGTTGCCAACTGGCAGGAACCTGTGGGGAGCTCTACTGTTTGGAATGGTCTGATGGGAGGTTGGCAAAAGCCAAAATGTGGTTGTTAGAGACTGAACGTTGGCATGGCCCCCTACCCCAAATATATAGGTTGGAACCTTAATCCCCAATGTGATTGCATGAGAAGCGAAAGTCTTTAGGAGTTGATTAGACTTAGATGAGTCCTGCGAGTGAATCCCCAGTGATGGGAGCAGTGGCCACATGAGAAGAGGAGACATCAGAACTCTCTCTCCGCCTTGTGGGGCTACTGTGAGAATGGGGCCGTCTGCATACCAGGAAGCGGACCCTCACCAAGAATCATATCTGTTGGTTGGCACCTGGATCTTGGCCTGCCCAGCCTTCAGAACCATGAGAACGAAATGTCCGGTTTTGAAGCCGTTCAGTCTGGGGTAGTATCCTACTCAGCATGGGAGTGGGAGTGGGAGTTGGGGAGGGAGACAACTGAGAAATCTGGGGGTTCACGGCTTATAGGCAGGTCACCTGGCTCTCAGGACGGGGCCCACTGCTGGCCGCGGCACCTGGGGCGTGTCCCTGGGCTGCTCTGACCCCAGTGACCTCATGTGTGCGTGTCCAGTCTCTACAGTCATGTCCGACTTTTTGTGACCCCCATGGACTATAGCCCAGCAGACTCCTCTGTCCATAGAGGAGGCAAGAATACTGGAGTGAATTGCCACGCCCTCCTCCAGGGGATCTTCCTAACTTGAGGACTGAACTCGCGTCTCTGTGTCTCCTGCATTGTAGGTGGATTCTTTACCACTCAGTCACCCGAGAAGCCCCCAGTGACCTCATTGGAAACTGAGAGGTGGGGTGTGAGTCTCTGAGGTCATCTCTGACTTGATGAGCTGAAGTGCAAGGTTTGCACCTCCGTTCTGGGGCTATGATGGGTAAAGGAGAGGCTGGGAGCCGGAGAGCTAAGCTTTCTCCTCTTTTCCTTCACTCTGGCCCTGCTGTCCCTACAGAAGCCACTGCTGGCCCCTCAGGAAGCCTGCCCTTGTGTAGAAGGGGGTGGAGTGGTGGTTGGAAGATGCTGTAGGCAGTGAGAAAACTGCAGGGCCAGGAACGGACAGTCACAACCTCCCCTCTGCACTGTCCTTCCTGGCTGGTGGCAGCCTCCGGATGAACTTTGAGTCCGACAGTTTCTGGGTGAATTGATTAAAGTCAAGGGTATTAATAATAAAAGAATGTAAACTAGATTTTATCAGTGACACAGATCTCGTGACACACACGTGGTGTGTGCTCTTGTGAATGTGTGTGCTGGGAGGGCGGAGATGTCTGTCAAGTTTGGAAAAAGGCCACCTTTTCCTTTGGCTCCATTTCCTTTTGACCCCTGAGATTTTCAGTTCTGTTTAGCACAAGCCACCAGGCCTTGGGACGTGAGAACGCAGGGGAGGCAGTGAAGCCAGCTTCTCTGCTCAGTCCCGGGGGTGTTGGAAGGCACCCCAGGCACAGAGTGGAGGCGGATGGCTTCTCTGCTTTCTCCTTCCTAGCCCATCTGACCTTTCACAGGGACCTATGTTCCTGCGACCTTCCTCTCTGAGAAGCTGTGCGTGGGC
This sequence comes from Neotragus moschatus, assembly GCA_006410615.1. Taxonomy (NCBI): domain Eukaryota; kingdom Metazoa; phylum Chordata; class Mammalia; order Artiodactyla; family Bovidae; genus Neotragus; species Neotragus moschatus. The sequence goes on along the minus strand of SJYA01002804.1, from coordinate 276,548 downwards.
TTGAGTGGAGACAGGGTGACGCGTGGGATGCTCTTAGAGGGGCCCTTCCAGGCCAGGTTGGTCCTGGGATCTCCATGGAGACCGTACCACAAGCTCTTGCCCCCGAAAACCTGTGCATGCCCCCCACCTCAGGCCTGCAGGCTCCCAGAGCCCAGGGTCTCCGATGGCAGCAGTCCTGGGAGGCAGGAAAGGGCACGCAGAGGGAGGTCCTCTTTTTGGAAGGACCTCCCAGTCCCAGAGCGGTCTAGTGGCACAGAAAGAGGCAAAGTCCGAGTCAATCAAGTGACCTGACATCTGGAAAAAGAGGCGTTGTATTTGCGCTTTCTGGTTGGGAGGTGGGAGGGGCTGGAAAAAAATTTCGGCTGGTCAGGTAGTCCTGGGTGGTAGAATATTCCTGTGGTCCTCCCCGTGGTGCCTACTGCTAAGGAGTGCCTACTGTGCACTCTACCCCCTCCAATCTGCCCAAGGAGCTGGTAAGGGGGAGAGAGCAGAATCCAGGAAGGAAGGAGGGAGAGGCCAGAAGGGGGAGGCAGAAAGGGAGGAAAGGGCTTGGGGACAGAGGGAGCTGGAGAATGAGCAAACAAGCAGTGTCCTGGAAAACAACTTGTTTCCCCTTTCCAGGCTCCCTGCCTGCCCCGCTGGAGGCGGTGATTTAGAACAACGAGCCATAATTTGATTACATTCTCTTCCAGCCTTGCAGGGTAAACAAGAATCTCCCGTGGAAGGAAGGGACACGCTGCCCAGGCTCTGGCACACTCCCCAGAGCCTGAACAGGGGTTCCCCCTCCTCCTGGGTGCGCCTGAAACACATAGTTGGGCGGCTTCCCCCCTCCATTTTCTACCAGGGTTTACGTTCTCCCCTCCTGCCCCTCCTCCCCTTCTTCCTCTTGGCCTGCCCCAGTAAGGTCCTCACCCTGAAGCCTGCATACCGTGTAAATATTTAAACCCATCTATTATTTCCTGTTTATTAGCAGTGTAAATCCTGAGTTCATTCATTGTGCATCTGTGTCTCTGAACCGTCTCAGAAGAAAAGGCCCGAAGGCAGGGCCGTGTGTCCACCCTTCCCTGGAAACAGCCTTGCTCAGGCCTGTGGTCAGTCGCATCACCAATTCTTTAAAAATGCGCTTTTACTTTTTCCACATTTAAAAATTGTGGTCAGATATGCATAATATAAAATGTATCATCCTAACCGATTTTTAAGTGTGCAGTTCAGGTGTGTGCCATACATTTGTAATGTACCACCATCGCCACCGTGCATCTCCAGAACTCTCTTTATCTGTGGATGAAACTCTGTACCCATGAAGCACTAATTGCCCGTTCCTCTCTCTCCCCAGCCCCTGGCAACCATCATCCTGTTGGGTTAGCCAAACAGTTCATTCAACTTTAGGTACAAATAAAAGACATCTTGTCCATTTTCACTTAGAACTGTTTTGAACAATGTATTCATTAACTTGAACCAACTTTTTGGCCACGCCAGTCCTTTCTGTCTCTCTGAATTTGACTCTTCCAAGTATCTCATATAAGTAGCATCATACACCATTTGTCTTTCCTTGACTGGCTTATTTCACTTAGTGTAACATCCTGAAGGTGTGTCCACCTTGTGGCATATTGCAGAATTTTCTTCCTTGTTAAGGCTGAATGATATTCTTTTGTATGTATACACCACATTTTGCTTAGCCATTCTTCTCTCGACAGACACTTGGGTTGCTTCCATGTTTGAGCTGTTGTGAATAAGACTGCTTTGAACATGGGTGTACAAATTAGCTTTTTAAAAAAATAATAAAAGGCTACTTGTTATTGATTGCTTTCTGTGTGCTTGGAACCGCATAGACATAATGACTTAATTGTCACTGGTATCTCCCAGGTGGCAACAATTCTTTCTATGAGGCTCTGGAAAGCCAAGTAATTTTACCCAAGGCGAGGAAAGGGGAGAGTGAGGACCATCATCTGTGTGTGCTCCAGCCATGACCTTTCGCTGCACTGTGTTGATGATGGACTTGAAGAAGGAGGCCCAGGGTATGTTACCCACGCTGCACCCCAGAAAGGACTGACACTTTCCCTGAGTCTTTGCCCAGTTTGAGAATCCATCCTCCAGTTCACCGGATTCAGTGAGGCCAGTTTCTCCCTCTGGGCTGTGCCTTAGCATCCGCTGTGGGGATTTAAAGTAGACGGGCCCCTAGGCATCAGTATATATATATATATATATATATTTTTTTTTTTTTTCCTGGCCATGCTGCAGTGTCTTAGCAGGATCTTAGTGCTCTGACCAGGGATTGAACCTGAGTCCACAGCAGTGAAAGCGCCAAGTCCTAACCACTGGACGGCCAGGGAAGTCCCCAGGCATCAGTCCTCTTTTTTAAATTTTAATATTTTTTGAGGTATAATTGACATGTAACATTATATTCGTTTCAAGTATACAACATGATGATTTGATATTTGTATATATTGCAAAACGATAGCCACAATATGTCTAGTTAACATCCATCTCCACAGAAAGTGACAATTTTTTTCCTCTAAGAAAGACTTTTAAGATCTGCTGTCTTAGTGACTTTCAAATACCCAGGCATCGGTCTTCGAAATAACCTCCCCAATTGCTTCTTGATGCCCTCAGGGTTGAGAAGCACTGGGTTAGGAGAGAGGAAGGATAGACACTCCCACCCACTTCAGCCCCTCGGTCTTCCCCTGGGTCCCCAGCCCCCGCCAAGGGCCACGAATGCCCCAGGTCCAGTGGCTCAGAACCTGGGGCTGCCTCCTCCCCTGCCTCTAGAAGTTCTGTGTAGCGAGAGTGCCTCCCAAAGAGGATGGCCTGGATACAGGGCCCTGCGGGGCCCAGGATGGACCCATCAAACCCAGCCCGACTCCAGAATAAAAATAGCTGCTGACAGTCCACAGGCTGCTGGCATTTTTGTCACCTCCCTGGGGGTCCAGACAGTGAAGTGGAGGGCAGGGGTCAGTTCCTCATTAGCAGGGTGGGGAATGGAGGGAGTGGGGTGTACTGGGGCCCCATAGGGCACGTCCAGGAACATCATCTTCTCTACCCCCAGGCTGTAGCACATCTCCCTTTGGTGTCCTTGATGCAAGCCCCACCCACCGCCCCATCTCCCTGAGCTCCCGTTAAATCCAGGGTGGTGTCTGGCCCAAAGGATTTCTGGGTGGGGCTCTGCCCTAAGGTGTCCAGCCTCAGGGGCTGCTTGATGGGGGCACACTGGGGTGAGCAGACTCTTTCAGCCTGTCCTGGATCTCTTCTTCTGAGCCAGCCTTGAGCCAAGAACTCCAAGGTCCCTCTGGGAGTAGCATTTGGCCGGCTTGGTTTCCACAGCAACTTGGAAGATGGGGGCAGGGACACATCAGAAGGACATCCGCCTTGGGCACTGAAAGACAGGTCTGGCCACTGCTCAGCTTCATAACCTTGGGCGTTCACATCTCAGCATCTCTATCTGCATTATAAAGGGGCTGGCCCAGATCCCTGATTCTCAAACGCACTCTGTGTTAGAATCCTTTGGGAGGGCCTTAAAAACTACCCTTAACTGGATTTCATCCTCAGAGATGCTGCTGATCTAATTGGTATGGGCTGTGGCCTGAACACTGGGACTTTTTACAAGGTCCTTAGTCAGTGTTTGGAGAAGGAAATGGCAACCTACTCCAATATTCTTGCCTGGAGAATCCCATGGATGGAGGAGCCTGGTAGGCTACAGTCCACGGGGTCGCAAAGAGTCGGAGACCACTGAGCAGCTTCACTTTTACTTTCACTAGTCAGTGTTAGTCACTTAGTCTATCTGACTCCTTGCCACCCCGTGGACTGTAGCCCACCAGGCTCCTCTTACAAGATCCTTGGAAGATTTTAATTTACACTCAAGTTTGAGAACCACTGTTCCAGATAACTTCTTTCTGACCATGGTCTCATCATGATATCCATAGAGTGAAGTATTAATCGTTCAGTTGTGATTCTGACTCTTTGTGACCCCTTNCTCATTAGCAGGGTGGGGAATGGAGGGAGTGGGGTGTACTGGGGCCCCATAGGGCACGTCCAGGAACATCATCTTCTCTACCCCCAGGCTGTAGCACATCTCCCTTTGGTGTCCTTGATGCAAGCCCCACCCACCGCCCCATCTCCCTGAGCTCCCGTTAAATCCAGGGTGGTGTCTGGCCCAAAGGATTTCTGGGTGGGGCTCTGCCCTAAGGTGTCCAGCCTCAGGGGCTGCTTGATGGGGGCACACTGGGGTGAGCAGACTCTTTCAGCCTGTCCTGAATCTCTTCTTCTGAGCCAGCCTTGAGCCAAGAACTCCAAGGTCCCTCTGGGAGTAGCATTTGGCCGGCTTGGTTTCCACAGCAACTTGGAAGATGGGGGCAGGGACACATCAGAAGGACATCCGCCTTGGGCACTGAAAGACAGGTCTGGCGACTGCTCAGCTTCATAACCTTGGGCGTTCACATCTCAGCATCTCTATCTGCATTATAAAGGGGCTGGCCCAGATCCCTGATTCTCAAACGCACTCTGTGTTAGAATCCTTTGGGAGGGCCTTAAAAACTACCCTTAACTGGATTTCATCCTCAGAGATGCTGCTGATCTAATTGGTATGGGCTGTGGCCTGAACACTGGGACTTTTTACAAGGTCCTTAGTCAGTGTTTGGAGAAGGAAATGGCAACCTACTCCAATATTCTTGCCTGGAGAATCCCATGGATGGAGGAGCCTGGTAGGCTACAGTCCACGGGGTCGCAAAGAGTCGGAGACCACTGAGCAGCTTCACTTTTACTTTCACTAGTCAGTGTTAGTCACTTAGTCTATCTGACTCCTTGCCACCCCGTGGACTGTAGCCCACCAGGCTCCTCTTACAAGATCCTTGGAAGATTTTAATTTACACTCAAGTTTGAGAACCACTGTTCCAGATAACTTCTTTCTGACCATGGTCTCATCATGATATCCATAGAGTGAAGTATTAATCGTTCAGTTGTGATTCTGACTCTTTGTGACCCCTTGGACTACAGCCTGCCAGGCTCCTCTGTCCATGGGATTCTCCAGGCAAGAATACTGGAGTGGGATACTTCTTTCTTCAGGGGATCTACCCGACCCAGGGATTGAACCCGGGTCTCCTGAATTGCAGGTGTATTCTTTACCTCCTGAGCCACCAGGGAAGCAGGATATTTATTCTATGTATTTGTTCTATGTCACCAGAGGTGACCACAGAGGGGACTCCAGCTGTCCACCTGTCTTGGCTGTCCCTAAGGACTGCATGACTCCATACCTCTGTGTCAGCAAGAAGTGCTCGTGCCTTTCCAGCTGAAGTTTATTGCCTCATTGGTCCTGCAGTGGAGGAAATTCATGTTTTGGGCTGAAGTCCCAGGCAGTTTACGAAGTTACAGGTTACACATGGGGTATTTTCTTGGTGCATCAATTTCCTAGAAGATATTAGCAGAAAAATTATGATTCACCTTGTAAGTAATTTAAGACATGTAAATATATATACTAACAGATACGTATAGCTGTATCCTGGAGTAGAATGCAAAGCTCGCGTATGTTTGGAGCTAAAAGATTAGATGTCAAAGAAATTTGACCATTGTGTCAGGAGGCATTGGCCTGCCATACTCCCTGACTTGGATGACAGTTGGAGGAAAACACTGGAGAAACCTTGAGTCAATCTGTGCAGGTGAGGAGAAGCATTAGCTCCTGACAGTTCAGGAAGGCTACCTGGAGGAGGCAGCATTTCAGGGAGCTTCTTGGAGAGAGGGGAGGAGGAAATGGACAGGTTGGAAGAAGGGCATGGCTGGAGCTCTGTAGAGCCTGCAGCAGGAATATAAGCTCAGACAGTGTCTTTCTTGCCCTTGGCTTATGAATTTGAGAAAGTCCCCAAAGATCCCTTCAATACACACCACTACCCTAGCCCACACCCTTGAGGCCAGATCACTGGCCCTTAGCCTGCCTGCCTGGAGCAGCTGGTACAAGATTGCAACACCAAAGCCCTTGTCTTGGCTTTAGAGGCTGCTGCTGAGTCACTATCACAGAGGTAGCCGCTGACCACCCAGGCAGGAGAGCAGCCCAGTTACCCCAGTGTTCTGCCATTTCCTCCAGCCTATAGGCTCTGCTCTTCCAGCCTTAGGGGCTTCCCTGGTGGCTCAGATGGTAAAGCGTCTGCCTGCAATTCGGGAGACCTAGGTTAGATCCCTGGGTTGGGAAGATCAGCTGGAGAAGGAAATGGCAACCCACTCCAGTACTCTTGGCTGGAAAATCCCGTGGATGGAGGAGCCTGGTTGGTTATAGCCCATGGGGTCATAAAGAGTCAGACATGACTGAGTGACTTCACTTCACTTCCAGCCTTAGAGAGACCCTTGGCACTATAAGGTCAGGAACATGCTTGGGGAAGGAGAAATTCTCTCTCTGTTTCTCCTGTAAAGTCTGGCAGACTGCCCTTCACCCTTCTCACCCCTCCCACTCCCCAGTGGCTGCCAAGAGATTGGGTACAGAGCAGAGAGACCACAGGAGGGGCACTCTGCCCAGTGGTGAGAGTGCCGCAGGGCCTGAGCCCTGGGTCCTCTGTTCTGTAGCCTGGCTATCAGAGAGGGGATCATGAGCCTTAGATGCCACCAGCCTCTTGGCAGAGGGGCTGCTCTTTCTCCTTGGCAACTAGGCCAATGATGCCCTGGGGGCACTGAGCATCCTCTCCAGGCAGGGGGATTGACCTTTGCTTCTGTTCATCCCACCCCAGGGAGGTAGCATGGAGTACTTGTTGACTACATGGACTATTTGTAAATTTGTTATTTATCTGCCATTGCATACTAAGTGTCCAGACAGTGCCATCCACATAGTAGGTGCTCAGTACGTATTTATAGTATGAATAAAAGGAGCCTGACCCTGGATTTGAATGCCCTTGGTAGATACTGTGGGATTTGCTTCATTCTGTAAAATGATGACAGTTGTAGAACCTACTTCCTAGGACTGACATATATAAAACCTTAAGACAGTCCCCAGTATATGCTAAGCACTCAGTAAGTGTTTGCTGTCATCTTAAATCTCTCACCTTATTTTCCAGTCTCTCCTGCCCCATGAAAGGCTCTCTTTGTTCTCCTCTGAGCCGCTACTGGAGATGTGGTCGATAGCAATGGGGACCAGCTGGGCCCGGCATTTGCCACCTTTGGGGCCTAGGACAGCGTCCAGACCAGCCATGTGTGGGGCCCTCTTCCTTTCTCTGCCCTTCACATGCCTGTGAAATGTGGTTCGAACACACGTCAACAGAGTCTTGCTTGATGTGAAGGGCAGGAGGGGCCCGCAGATCATGAGGTTGACAGTCAAGGGTTCCCCCTTCGGATCACTTTTTTTCCCTGAAAGAATGATCTTTCTAAGCCAGAAAGAAGACCCTGTCATGCCCTTGGTTACAGTCCCTCCACGGTTCTCTGTCTCCGGCAGCATAAGCCCAGGATGCTGCAGGGGCCTGAGCCGCTCCCAGCCCTCTGCTCCCCCCGCCTCTCCATCTTGTCTCTAGCTGTTAGTCTTGGGCTCCACAAGCCAGTCACCCCAGACGACCTACCCTCCCCAGCTGGCCCGCAGGCTCCCACAGTATAAAGCATATGCTCTCCAGAGAGAGTCTGGCCTGGCCGCCACACAAATGAGATGGCCTCAGCAGTGCCTGGAAAGCCCATCCCCTCCCCTGCTCCCCCGATCTCATTTATTATTTTCTTTCAAGGTTCAGCTCAAACATTAACTCATTTAAGTAGCCTTGACTGACTCCTGCATCCTTCATGTATTTCCTTCTCAGCATCTAACTGATGAGGGCGTGTGCTTCCTTTGAACTAGGCACATAAATGCCACCGGATTCCCCCACTGGATGGGTAACTTTTTCTTTTTTTTTTCCTGAAGAAGTTCTTTATTTTATTTTGGCCACGCAGCATGTGGGATCTTAGTTCCCCGACCAGGGATGGAACCCACGTCCCCTGCAGTGGAAGGGTGGAGTCTTAACCACCGGCCTGCCTGGGAAGTCCCTGGATAGGCAACTTCTTTGCGGGCCAGTATCCCTGGTGCCTAACTTGGGACTTTCAGCGTGACGAGCCCAGGGAAAACTTGTAGGAGGAGAATGAACGGATTTCTTGGGGTGTGTAATTACTGGTACACATCAAAGCTGAGAGTGGCTGTACCAAGGGAGGGTGTGGGCCCTGCTGATGGGCTGGGACGCATCTGGGAGCGTCGGTAGTTGGTGGGAAGGGTCAGGCCACTTTGGGCTGGGGTTGGCAATCCGGGAGCTGGAAGGCTCCAGCTTCATGTCTCCTGCCCGCTTCCTGGAAGCCTTGTCGGGGTCTCTGTCTGCCATGCAGGGATTTGGGATTAGATGGATCATTGTCTCTCTCATTGTATGAAGGAACTGTGACGCTCTCACTTTTAACCTCTGGCATGGGTGGCTGTTCCAAGCAGTAGCCACTGAGTGACCTCCAGACATAGACTTCTGCCCTTAGGGCTTTCAGCTCAGGTGTGGATAAGAAGAGGGTGAACACCTTGGAAGGTGATATTATCCAGCCCCTGGCCTCCACGCAGGTCTAGACTGGGAGTGGTTCTCCCTTCACTGGAAAAACTTCTGCAAAGCGAGATTCTATAAGGCCTTTCTCTACTTCTCAACCCCACGCTCTTGCTTGGCTGAGCCTTTCCATCTTATTTGTATGGTGGTCAGGCCAGCCTCTCTCTGGAGAGCATAAAAATTGTGGTTATTTATTTATCCTAATGATTTTTAAAATTGCATTCATTAATAACCATTTCTCATGTCCCTGTGTATGTGCTCAGTTGCTTCAGTCACGTCTGACTCTTTTGCAACCCCATGGACTGCAGCCCGCCAGGCTCCTCTGTGCATGGGATTTCCCAGACAAGAATACTGGAGTGGGTTGTCATGCCTTTCTTCGGGGATCTTCTTGACCCAGGGATCGAACCCGTGTCTCCTGCATTGCAGTCAGGTTCTTTACCGCTGAGCCACCTGGAAAGCCCTTATCATGCTTCTACTATAGCTAATTTTTATTGAATATTTATAAGGTGCTGAATACATGGATTTTCTGGCTTTTGTTGTTTATCTTTTGGCTACATGGTGAGACCTTTGGGGTTTTTGTTCCTTGACCAGAGATTGAACCCGTGTCTCCTGTAGTGGAAGCGTGGATTTGTAACCACCGGACCAACAGGGAAGTCTCAGGACAATTTAAATAGTTGACATATGCTTTGGGTTCAGACGGTGGTCAAAGCCCAGCTGTGCCACTGGTTAGCTATGATGTTGGGCACGTTCCTTCGTGGCTCTGTGCCTCAGTTTCCTTATCTGAACAATGAGGATAATATAGGGTTGTTGGTAGTTGGTAAAGTTGTGATGGCAATTAAGTGAATTAATGCATAAAAAGCTGTTAGAAGAGCACCTGGCATGTCGTAAAATGCTCAGTTCACATGAGCTGTGCTTATTACACAGCTGCTGCCTTCCTGTTCCAGATCTGGCCCGTCTTGCACCCTCCCTGTTTGTCGTTCACGTCCACACACTTACCTCACCAGACCAATTCAATCTGACAGACGTTTCCTTGCTGTGCTCTCTGTGTGAGGTCTGAGCCGTCCTGTGCCAGGCATTGACGGAGGAACAGATGTGTTAAGTTGGAGTTCCTGCCNCTGTTCCAGATCTGGCCCGTCTTGCACCCTCCCTGTTTGTCGTTCACGTCCACACACTTACCTCACCAGACCAATTCAATCTGACAGACGTTTCCTTGCTGTGCTCTCTGTGTGAGGTCTGAGCCGTCCTGTGCCAGGCATTGACGGAGGAACAGATGTGTTAAGTTGGAGTTCCTGCCCTTAGGATGCTGTGAGTCCCCTGGACACATGAGGCTGGAGACAGAGGATGAATAAGACAGGTTTCTTCCCCTAAGAAACTCACAGTCCAGATGGGAGGCTGGTGTGGAAACAGATCTGGCAGAAAAATGAAAGGGCCACTGAATATAGAAGCTACAGCTACTTTTTCTGCTTTCTAGGAATGTACTATATTTCATCTTGAGGAAGTGGTTCTTTTGTGGGTAAAATACAGCAATGGGACCATTGGGTGAGACAGGCCTGGCCTTGAATAGGTGAAGATGAGGTCAAGAGGGAAAGTTTTGCATGTTATCAGATGTTGAGGAAAGTGGCTTCGCAGAGGCAACCCAGCAGAGGTTCAGTGGGTGAGGACCAGCAAAGACATCTCTGCTGCTGCTAAGTTACTTCAGTCATGTCCGACTCTGTGCGACCCCATAGACGGCAGCCCACCAGGCTCCCCCGTCCCTGGGATTCTCCAGGCAAGAACAATGGAGTGAGTTGCCGTTTCCTTCTCCAATGCATGAAAGTGAAAAGTGAAAGTGAAGTCGCTCAGTCATGTCCGACTCTTCGCGATCCCATGGACTGCAGCCCACTAGGCTCCTCTGCCCATGGGACTCTCCAGGCAAGAGTACTGAAGTGGGTTGCCATTGTCTTCTAGGTTGAATGAAATTTCATCTTTTTTATTTTATTTTTTAAATTTTGGCCATGGCATGCAGCTTGCAGGATCTCAGTTCCCCAACTAGGGGATTAAATCTGGGCCATAGCAATGAAAGTACAGAATCCTAACCACCAGACCACCAGGGAACTTCCAATGAAGTGTCATCTGGGTTTAAAAATTTTATTTTTCCTTGGTAGGTACTATATTTGCATATTTCAAAATTTTAAGTGTATGAAGGTGTAAATGATGAAGAGTGTGCCTTTGCCCCTGCTCTCTGTCACTGAGCTTACCACCAGGCTCATGTAATTGCCAGGGGACAAGCTGGGAATCAAAACCTAGGAGTCTGGAGCTTCCGGTCCAGAGTCTGTGCTCTGAACCTCCCCGTGTTTCCCAGCTTCACAGGTGAGGGAGCAGAGCCCAGAAAGGCAGTCACACCACAGATTGATGGCAAAACCTAGGAGGCTAGAAGCCAGGACCGCACTGAGGACCCTTCCACTAGCACACTGCCTCAGTTTGCCTGATGGGCCCAAAGTGGGGCAGGGTAGTGTGGGGGAAGGGTCAGCAGGCGTGTGGTTCTGAGTTGGTGGTTTGTTCTGGGCAGTGGTGGTGGGGACAGCCTGGTGCCTGAAGACATGCTAAACAAACTGCTGTTACAGGTTGACCTGGGCTGCGCCCCCAAAGACCCCTGCTGTGGACTCAAGAGATATATCTGACTCTTAGTGCCCTTTCAAGTATGGTTTGTCCACTTGGTGGCTTTTCTGTGACCCAGACTAATGCCTTGCCCTGTCCTCAAGCCCACCAGGTAACTCTCTCTTTCTCCCCACCTGTCATCAGTAGCATCATTTTACCATATAAGCAGGATTCATCGTGTTTTGGGGGTGGGGGACATTTTAAAAAATTTATTTTGACGTGCACACTGCTCTATTTATCTATTTATTTATTTTCAGCTGTGCTGAGTCTTCGTTGCTGCGCGCGGGCTTTCTCTGCTTGTGGAGAGCGAGGGCTACTCTCTAGCTGCAGTGCACGGGCCTCTCATTGTGGTGGCTTTTCTTGTTGTGGAGCACAGGATCTAGGTGGGAGGGCTTTCAGTAGCTGCAGCACAGGGGGTTGCATTAGTTGTGGCACGCAGGCTTAGTTGCTCCGCAGCATGTGAAATCCTCCCGGACCAGGGATCAAAGCCTTGTCCCTTGCACTGGCAGGCAGATTCTTACCCACTGCACCACCAGGGAAGTCCAGTTGGGGGCAGTTACTCAAGGAAACAAAGGAACCACAGGAAGGTGAGAACTGTATATAGTGAGGACTCCATAAATGTTCTCGGTGGTTCCCTGTCCAGGTCTGATGAAAGTGATTTGGGGATCAAGGGTGATGGCATCGAGACTCTCTGACCTCTTTCAGAATGAGGCACTTTCAACAACTGTCCCAGTTAGGCTAGGAAGCGCCCCTCCTTGCTGTTCCTCGCACCCCCTCTCCCCTCCCTCAGTCACAGCCCCGGCATCTCTCTGCTGCAGCGTTGCACCCACTGGTGAGTCTGTCTCAGAGAGAGAGATCAACTCCCCTCCAGCTGAAGACTGCGGGCAGGGCAGTGTCTGCCCTGCCCCCACCATGCCCTGCCATGGCTCAGCTCTTGTTGGCCTCTCCCAAGCCCTGTGAGCACCTTGAGAGCATCTCAGCTTCCCAGCCTCTGACATAGTGCCTGGCACTAGCTGTGTGCTACGTGAGTGCTAAATCGCTTCAGTATTGTCCGATTTGTTGCGACCCCATGGACTGTAGCCCACCAGGTTTCCCTGTCCATGGAATTTTCCAGATAAGATTACTGGAGAGGGTTGCCATGCCCTCCTCTAGGGGATCTTCCCAACCCCAGGGATTGAACCCATGTCTCCTGCATTGCCAGGTAGGTTGTTTACGACTCAAGCCACCTGGGAAGCCACTCATTAAAGCCCATGGCACCAAGAAGTGAGTCCACCAGCCTGCCAGTCTCTTTTGAGGAACTCTGTATCTGCCTAGCTTCTCTAAGTCTGGCCCTAGCAGAGCATCACCTTCCTTCTATCCAGCCTGCTTTTTTGTTTTTAAAGCCACTTTCTTAAGGTGTAATTCACATACCACACAATTCACCCACTTAAAGTGAGGATTCGATGGTTTAGTCTAGTTGCAGAGTTGTGTAACCATCCCCACAAACAGTTTTAGAACATTTCCATCGCTAGCCCACCCATCTTTTGGCTGCACCCATCTTCCTTAGCTTTCAAACACCCACAGTTTTCCTCAACTTAAAAGAAAAAAAGCCTCCTTTGACCCTGCTCTGCACTCTCTGGCCATTGTGCAATATGTTTCCCTCTTTCCGTGACTAAGCTTCTTGAATGAGCGGTTCACACCCACTGCCTTCATTTTCTCAGATTCAATAAACATTTTTTAAAAAGCATCTATGAGGTACTATGCCAGAAGTTTTCATATACATCATCTCATTTAATCCTCATAAACATTTTGTGAGCTGGGAATTATTATCTCTATTTTAGACGTGAGAAATACAAGGAAAGTGACTTGCCCCAGGGGTTTGGCCAGGATCTGGTTCCAGGTTCGTGTGAATCCAGAGTGGGTGCTCTGCTCTACTGCCTGCCATCAAGGCCAGCTGCACAGTCCAACTGCTGACCTTCTTACTCATCGTGTGGTCTGGGTGTTTGTACCTCCCAGCACCCCTCTGATGACCTTGCTGCGCCAATCAGATTGATGACCAGTACTGTCTCTTCTTCCAGCCTTAGTTCAAGCTCTTCCTTCCACCTGGCGTCCTTTTCCTTCTTATTTTCTATCTGAAAATCTGATAATCCTTTTTTTTTTTTTTCCCTTCTTAGATCTGGCTCAGCTCTACTCTCTCCTTGGAAACTCCCTATAGTTTTGCTTGAGCCTCAGAGAAGGGGTTGACAGAGGATGAGTTGGTTGGATGGCATCATCAGCTCAAAGGACATGAGTTTGAGCAAACTCTAGAAGATAGTGAAGGACAGGGAAACCTGGCATGCTGCACGGTCCATGGGGTCCCAGAGTTGGATACGACTGAGTGACTGAACAACAAGAACCTGTTTTTGAGGGCTATGACTTGCTTTGTTTGTTATCTAACAGCTTGGTGTTCTTACTGAAATGGTTGTGAGTATAGTTTTAAATTTCCTGGGACTCTGAAACTACATTGGTCTACTGCAACCCACACTGCTGTATTATTATTATTATCATTTTAAAGTACCTCATCAGGTACAAGATCAGCTGGCACTTTAAAAAAGTAATTTTTATTCTATCTTTTTACCATACCACATTCACAGGCCGCATGGCATGAGGGAGTTTCCTTCTCCAGCCAGGGGCTGAACCCACACCTCCTGCAGTGGAAGTGTGGAGTCTTAACCACTGGACCACCAGGGAAGTCCCACCTTGCTGTATTTTGATGGAACAGGTGGGTGCTCAGTGAGTGTTTTAGAAGAAAGGAAAGAAGGCGAGAATAAAGGGAGGGAGGGATAGAGGGAGGGAGGGAAGAGGGAGGCTTTGGGGGTTGATATGATGGTAGTGACAGTAGGTAACCCAGGAGATATGCATGGAAAGGTGTTTTCAATCGTGAAATCTACATTAGAGGGCAAAATAAAACTGGAGTCCTAATAAAGAGTCCTCACATATGCTATGTGCTCAGTGACTACTGTTTGTATTAATTTCAATGACCTCTGCCCTGACCCCATTCCTGGAGATGGCACTTGTGCCCTCCTCTGGGTCAGAAGTCTTCCAAGCACGGACCATGTCTGTCCCTGATCGCTTTCCTGGACTCAGCACAGGGTTTGATACATAGCAGACTTCCAAAACTGCTTAGCAAAAAAAGTAGATTTACCTGTTGCTCACCTGAATCCCTCACGATGTGTTCCATGGGTGTCTTCGGGATATGTACCAGCTCAGCCACCTCATTCAAAAAATACTAATAAAGCACCTACTGTGTGCCCAGCATAGTTCTAGGCACTTGGGATTTGACAGGGAACAAGCAGATATATTTGCCTGCCCACATGGAACTGGCACTCTAGTGGTTGAGGGAGATGACAAAGAAGAAAACATAAAAATTAGCAAATTTTAGTATATATTAGAGACTGATAAGGACTTTGGAAATTAAGAGTTGAATAGGATAGGGGAGAGGATTGAGAGTGTTGATAGAAGATTGGTTGCAGAAGTATATTGCTGGGTCAAAGTAGGCTCACTGAGTGGTGAGATTCAGGATCAAAACCTGAAGGAGGTAAGGATATTTGGGGGCAAAGAATTCAAGGTAAAGAAAACAGCAGAAGCAAAGGCCCTGAGGCAGAAAAGTGAGGCCAGTGTGGCTGGAGCAGAGGGAGGGGGAGGGGGATAGGAGGGGAGGGCAGGGGCACAGTGCTGGAAGCCATTGTGAGCCCCTGGCTTTTACTCCAAGAGGGAAGTAACACCAGTATGTGTTGAACAGAGGACGGATGAGGTTGGCTTGAAAAGGGTCAGCTCTAACTCTGGTGACTGTGTAGAGAGTAGACTGTAGGGTCCAAGAGCAGAAGGAGGGAGATCTGTGAGAGGCCCCTGAAGTAAACCAGGAGAGAGGGGAAGGCAGCTTGGTGGTTGTGAGTCATAGGGCTTGAATGTATTTTGAGGATCGAGCCAACAGGACTTCCTGATGACTGAAGGTGAGATGAGGGGAAGTGTCGATGGTGGCACTGAGCCATTTGTCGGAAGGAAGGAGTTGCTATTAGCTGTGGTGGGGAAGTTATGAGTGAAGTGCCTTTGGAGGGAAAGATCAGGGGTTTGGTTTGGATGTTGAGTCTGAGTCCCTAGCGGGCACCTAGGGGGCGCTGATGCATAGGCAGTTGATTACTCGGGTCTTAGAATCCTGCGCTGTGGCCGGACTGGAGTCTGCTCTTTACCACCTGTACAAGGCTGCTTCCAGGTACTGAGGGTTCTGGTCCCACAGACCAGGTCTGCACAGCATGTGGGGTAGCTCTGTTTCTGAGGCTTAGTTTCCTCATTTTCAAGAATGGTATAAATAATACACATTTGGGGGGTTGCTGCGGGAGGTCAAATGAGATAGCCGACGTGGTGCACTTAACACAGTGCCTGGCACAAAAGAAGCAATGGAATGGTCGTGAAAAAATAACGAGGAGCCAACCTGGATTGGCTCCTGTGGAAAGAAAAGTGAAAGCGTTAGCTGTTCAGTTGCGTCCAATTCTGTGGGACCCTGTGGACTGTAGCCCACCAGGCTCCTTTGTCCATGGAATTCTCCAGGCAAGAACAGTGGAGTGTGTAGCCATTTCCTTCTCCAGGAGATCTTCCCCACCCAGGGATCAAACCCAGGGTCTCTTGCATTGCAGGCAGACTGTTTACCATCTGAACCACCAGGGAAGCCCTGGCTTCTGGGGACCAGTCTTCAAACGGGTTAAGGGGGTGTGGAATAAGGGGTGGGGAGAGGAAAGGCTAAGAATGAGGTCAGAGCCCAGGGGTGGGGGTGGGGGATGTGATTTCATTGTTCCAGGGGGACTGGAGCTTGTCGACCAGCAGGAAAGGGTGGGTGTAGGGCCATCCAACTGCAGGTGCTCGGATCAGTTTCTTGGCTTGGGACTGAGCAGCTCTGCGTGTCCCAGCCAGGATGACGACAGGCAGGGCAGGCTGTGTGGTGGCCTGGGGACACTGTCCTTATGCAGTAGCACCCATTAACCAGAGATATTAATCAGTCCTTGGCTTTTTCAAGCCCACATCTTTTAAGAGAGGAATCCAGAAGTTCCTCGGCTTTTCTCCCAGGCACTACATGGCTTGTGTGGGAAAGGTTTAATGAATGTCAGCGTGTGTCCTTCTCTCCATATCTACAGAATGGTAGCAAAGAAACCATAGTTTCCAGATTTTCTGTGATGATGATATGTCGTTTCTTTGCAGCGGTGCTGATATTTAACCCCTAGGATAACTGAGTCTCAGAGATGTTCAATAACCTCTCCATGGTCACATTTACTATGGGATAGAGGGAGATTTGGGGGCAGTCTCCCTCGGCAGGAGGTCTTCAGCAAGTTTAGAAAGTGAGGAGGGCAGAACTGGGCAGAGTGGAGGGAGGGTCAGGCTCCATCTGGGCAGGGCACGGCTTTCATAGTGGGTCCAGGCAAGGTGGGGGACTGGGTGAACTGGATGAAGGTACAGTGAGTGAGACCCCAGAAAGTGGGGCAGAGTGTGGAGTCAGGGGAAGGCATCCCGTGCAGTTTCCTGCAGTTCTTAGAGAGGGGGCAGGCAGTGATCTTGGGTGTAAACCAAACCAGGAAGCCTCTGGCGAGAGCAGTGCCATCCTCCCATTGCACAGCTGCAGCTGCTTAGACCTGGTGAGGGTAAGGACCTTACTCTAAAGTCACACGGACCAACAGTGATCAGCCAGGATTGTAACCCAGCTCTGCTCAACCACAAAGGCTGCTCCACTACACGATGTGGTTGCTGTCATGACCTCCAGGCAACAGGGGGATAGACAATATCAGATGACTTTTTGCAGATTTCTTCCAGCAGAAACATTCTCTCCGTCTCTGTCCTTGGTCTCCCTCCACACTCTCCCCTGCCTCCTCCCTTTCTCTTTCCTCCTCATTACTCAACCCCTAGTAACCCCGAGGGCAGGCAGACTGTCTGCACGGTTGAGGGAGGAGGAGACCAGCTCTTCTGGGTGACGCACTTGCACCCTTTGCAGCCTGCCCACCTCCCTCCCACCCCACCCACACGGTGGGGAGGCCCCCTCCCCCACCGCCCACTCTGCCGGCATCCATGGCTGAGGGGGTCTTTCCCAGAATTAGCCACCAAGAACAGCTGGAGCAGGGAGGGGGAGGTGGGAGAAGGGATGGAGGCTAACAGCTTCCAGATGTGCCAGGGCACGAGAGAGCTGAAGGAGCCTCCGGTCCAGTGGTCTCCTGCCGTGGCTGGAGGCTGGGAGGAGCTGGACTCTGTGTCCCAGACTTCAGGACTGCCAAGGCAGCTGGGCAGATCCCTACTCAAGAGCTTCATGCAAATCCATGTGAGCAGGGCAAGGAAGACTTCTGTGCTGCACCTGCAGGGAAACCCCCTGTGGTCCAGCTGCTTACTATGCCTTTAAAATTTTTTATTTTTTAATTTAATTTAATTTTTTTATTTCAAGTGTACATGAGTAAAATTTTTTAAAATTAACATCCAACTGTTACTTTATTCTGTTTTTAGGCTGCACCATGCGGCATGCAGGATCTTAGTTCTCTGATCAGGGATCGAACCCATGGCTCCTGCACTGTGAGCTTGGAGTCTTAACCACTGAGTCACCAGGGAAATCCCTGATTATCACCTTATTTATATCACTAAGCTTAAATGACTTGGAAGAGACAAATGAGCGGTTCTATCCTATTTCGGGAAAAGTTTCCAATCAATGCCGGTCATCTGGTGACAGGTAACTAGGAATGGTGACATCTTTGGGTCGAGACTGACGATGAAGCATGGGCTCTGGTGCTATGGTTCATCTCCAGCAAGACTCTGGAGATGACAACCAATGCCAGTCACGCAAACATGGAGCCTCTAGGGCTGGTCTCAAATTTGCATCTCTTCCCCAAAGCTAACAAACCCATAAAATAACTGAGGCTTTAACAAGAGTTTTAAAATGAAGCCCAAATAAGATTAAAAGTATACTCTTGATACACTTTCCCTTCCAAAATTTACATAAGCACACTTTTTCTCTAATAATATCAATCCTGATACTATCGACCTTGGCTATACTGCCAGTGGTGGAGGCAGAGATCAGGGGCTAAATTCTAAGCACTTGGAATTGAATCCCAATTCAGCCACTTACCAGCTAGGGAACCCAAGGCACACTGCTCAGCTCTCTTGGCCATGCAATGGTTTCTGTTTCATGAAGCTATTATTAGAGTTGAATAAGTTAATCTATGCAAAACGCTTGACGCGGTGCCTGGCATGTAGTACATTTTCACCATTCAGAAAACACCTACCTTGTTTCAGAAGCTGTGCCATTTTACCCTTGCAACCTGGAAATTAACTATGAATACCCCCATTTTTATGAGCAGAAATTGAGGGTGAGAGAGGCTGAATGACTTGTCCAGGGTTACATGGGTCAAAATGAACCCAGACCTATTAGACCCTAAAATCCAGGCTCATTATACTGGGCCCCTCCCTGGTTTTTGTTGCTATTGTTACTATGTTTCAATTAGTAGTGAAAGGTTCCAAGACCTGTTAGGGGCTAGGTTGCATCATTTTCAATCCCGCTCACCTAAACAGAGGACCCTGTCAGAAAAATGGGCAACAACTTGGGGGTTCAGAGGGGCCCTGAGAGGAGAAGCCAAGGGCCCTAGAGGGGCACTAAGAACAGGAGATTTCAGGACGTGGGAGGAGCAGGGTGGGGAGGGGGCTGAGAGGCTGGGGACAGGGGATCCAGAGGTTGGGAGGAGTCCAGGTTGCCCCGAGGTGCCCTCAGAGTGCCCCCAGCCCTCTGAGCAAAGCCCCTGGGCCTGCTGGCCGCTCTTTCTCCTGGTGTGTGTGTTTCTTGCTTTGCCAGGGCTGCTCCGCTTCTGCACGTCTTCTCTTTGGCCAGGGCGGGGTGGTGGAGGGTCTCCAGAATTCCCCTTTGTGGGATGGAGGGGACAGGAGGAGGAGGAGGACCAAGAGCGAGGGGACTGGAGCCGGCCAGCAAGGAGGCCTGCCACTGGCCCAGCTCCCAGGGCCTGGGCCCGAAGAGGGAGCTGCCTGCCCCTCGCTGTTCCCTCCCCCTGCCCCCCAGGGCTCTTTGGCTGCTGAGCCTGCCAGCTGGGCCCCTGCCAAGCCAAACAGCTGCCAGGGGGAGAGGAAGAAGCATTTCCGAGCAGAGAGGCCCCTGTGGGCTCCAACTCAAACCTAGAATCCCCCTTTCTCACCGCCAAGTGAAAAGGAGAGTCTGTGCAAATGCACACAGGCATGCATGCATGGCACCAGGGAGCCCGGCCGGGGGCTGAGGGCCTGGCAGGCCACGGGATGGGGGCGGGGCAGGGCATCTGGGTGCTGGCCTGGGAGGTAGAGGGAGGCCGGAGCCAGGATCCTGCCAAGTGGGAGGGGGGTTGGGGAGTTAGGTTTGGCAGAGGTTGGGGAGGGGTTCAGTGATTTAATACCCCCCAGCCCCCCAAATCTATACCTGAGACCTCACTGTGTCATCTTATTTGGAAATAGGGTCTTCGCATATATCATTAAGGTAAAGATTGGGATGAGATCATGCTGGATTAGGCTGGGCCCTAAATCCAACGAGAGTGTTCTTAGAAGCAGAAATGAACCTACAGAAACCCCTGGGAGCTTTGTATGTGAAGATGTGAGAGAGAGGGGAGAAGAAGGCCATGAGAGGATGCGCGTGAAGCTGGGACGCAGAGGCGCAAGCCCGGAGCCAGGGAACGCCTTAAGCCACTGGGACCTGGAGGAGACAAGGGAGGACTCCTTGCTAGAGCCTTCGGAGGGAGCCTGACCCAGCTGACACCTTGCCTCCAGATTTCTGGCCTCCAGAATGGCAATGTAACGTGTATCTGTTGTGTTAAGCCACCAAGTTTGTGGTAATTTGTGATGGCAGTTCTAGAAAACAGACAAAAGGAAGCATATGGCAGAGGGGTTGGTGGGGTCAGGGGTTGATAAGAAAGCCGTGTAAAGCGGAATGAAAAGTGAAAAAGATCTGTTATTCATCATACTACTCTCCTGTGCCAGGCACATTTAAAGATACTTATCTCATTCTTCACGAGGACCCTGCCGGGAAGAATTGATTCCCATTCTATAGAGATTCAGACCTAAATTTGTTCCACGAAGTTGGGATTCCAGTATTGGATGCTTCTCTCTAAAGCCCGGCCTCTTCCCACCTTCTCTCAAGGGAAGCTCAGCAGTTTCTGGGCCCGAGGATACATGCTTCAAGTCGGAGGGAAGTTCTCCCAGGGCCCGGGAGGGGAACACGCCATGCCACATGGGGGAACTGGGCGAGGGGTCATTACCTCATTGTTCTGGGGCCCTCTGCGACTAAATGTCCTGGATACTCTTTACTCACCAGTGTCCCTGGAGTCCTCAGGGACACGTCTGAGGGTCTGGTTGCATCCCCAGCTTTAGGGAGGGAAGGGAGACACCCCTATTCGCCTCCTACCTGCTGCTTCAGCCAGCATTGCTACCTCTGCTGTCGTCACCTCCCAGCAACGCCATCACTTCTGCTGTCACTGGCGGCCCTCTGTCACCACCATCACCTCTACCTTCGAGAGCACCGTGACCGTGACCACCACCAACACCAGCTTCACCACCACCACCACCACTGAGACTGTTAGGATGACCGCAACAGCCACGGCCACGTTCTCACCTCCATCACCTCCCCTCTACTCCTTCCACCATCACCGCCACGATGGCCGTCACTATGTGACATACTGGAAAGGTCAGGGGCAGGAAAGGGACTCACCGGAGACTTCCTGTGCCGGGACAGCTCAGCTGAACCTAGCAGGGGAGGACTTGGGTATACTTGGTATGTATCTGGCTGACAGATGGGATCGGTAGTGGAGGGAGGCCAAAATTCAACCTTGCCAGGGAGGGGAGGTGAGCCTGCCTGGCAGCTGTAAATCCGGAGTGGGACACAGGCTGTCTTCATGGGCGTGGGTTCAGGCGGGTGGAGGTTATTTGAGCGACACGTCCTGGCCCTGCCTGGCTCGTGCTCATCTCGAGGGGATGCGGATTTTGGCGGGTCCCTGGCTCCCGGCCACCTGCCTGGCCTGGCCATGATAGTGAGGTCATGAGAGTGGCTGTACCCAGAGTCCTGGGGGTGGAGTGGGAAGGAGGGCCCGCCCTGGCTGGGAGAGAAAGGCCTCTCTCCTCAGGCTGACCCTACCAGAAGTGATGAGGTAAGCCCTCTTTCTAATTTTTTACACATAGATTAAAAAAATTTTTTTAATTAAAAAAATTGTTTTAAATTGTCATTTGATTTTTGGCTGTGCTGTTTCTTCGGTATTGCAGGCAGGCTTTCTCTAGTTGTGGTGACTGGGGACTGCTCTCTAGTTGAAGTGCGTGGCTTCTCATTACGGTGGCTTCACTTGTTGCAGAGCCCAGGCTCCAGGCGTGAGGGCTTCAGCAGTTGCAGCTCATAAACTCTAGAGCTCGGGCTCAGTATCGTGGCATACAGGCTTAGTTGCCTCACAGCATGTGGAGTCTTCCCAGACCAAGGACTGAANTGCGTGGCTTCTCATTACGGTGGCTTCACTTGTTGCAGAGCCCAGGCTCCAGGCGTGAGGGCTTCAGCAGTTGCAGCTCATAAACTCTAGAGCTCGGGCTCAGTATCGTGGCATACAGGCTTAGTTGCCTCACAGCATGTGGAGTCTTCCCAGACCAAGGACTGAACCTGCGTCCCCCGCACTGGCAGGTGGGCTTTTAACCCCTGGACCACCAGGGGAGTCTGATGTACGCAGTCCTGACACTTCATTCCTCCAGGCTCCACTCCCCTCTGCCTGCCCCTCAGTGGCTCTGGGTGCTGTGGGTGTCCTCTGCCATGGGCTCGGAGTTTCTCTTCCCCAGGAGACACCTGGCTAGTCATGTGGTTCAGTCACCTGGAGAAATAGAGGGACCAGAAGGCTCTGTTCTGGAGGCAGAGAGAGAACTGACTATTGGAGAGAGTTATCTCATTTCTCCTCTCAGCTGGGCAGCCCTTCCTGCCACCTTAGGCCAAATGTGTATGGTGGTCGGGAAGGACGGCAGAATGTTCCAGTTCAGGTCACAGCTGCTCCCCTCACCTCTTGTCTGCAGGCCCAGCCAACCTCAACTGCCTTTAAGGACGGGGCTGGCCAGTTCTGGGAACAGCCTCTCAATCCTTCCAAGCCCCTAAACTGCCCAAATGCCTGGCTAATCCCACCGTCTAGGATCACACTTGAGAGCTTCTGGAAGTGGGAAACAATACTATCGCTGGATGTGTTTATCTCTGCATCAGGCGTGAGAGCCGGGCAGACAGGCTGGCGACTGGAGAGGCCAAGGGGCCACTGAATCCCAGAGACCAAGGAGTGGAGGGTGGGGTAGGTGAGAGCCTCGGGAAGGGCCCAGGCTCTCCCCACGCCCTGGGAAGTGGGTGTGATTGTAGCTGCCTGTGGCTTGCTCCTGCAAATCACTCCTCAGGGGAAGGCTTTTTGCTGGGTTGGGAAAGACTCTGGCAAGACAAGGAGACCTTTTGATGGCGATTCAGTAGCGATAGCCAGTGTTCACTGAGCGCCTGCTATGCATCAGGCCCTTTCCAAGCACTTGATATGTGTCCTGACTGAGCTCCCCCACATCACTGTAGGATGAGGACAATCACTGCTATATCTATATTTTACAGATAGCATCCTCTGTGACTGGGGGCAAACTTTGCTCTCTGGCCTCAGTTTCCTCATCTGCTCTCTGCAGTAATCTGACTCAACCTGCTACTCCCCGATGGTTTTTCCAGGTGACATTTGGAGTCAAGCTACCTGTTTGGAATGTTTCCTGTTTCTGGGGCCTCCCTGGGATCAGCCTGGTCCCTGGCACTGGCTAGGGGTGGAGAGAAGGCACTGGTCTGGAAGGCCCCTGTGTGGCTCTTATATGGCCTCGTGGCAGTGCCCCTTTGACTGTGCTCTGTCAAGAGGAGCAGGGCCATCACAGATCAGAGACAACAGCCAAATGTGCCTGTTCACTCACAGACCCCGTCTGGGTGTGGGTGTGGGTGTGTAGGTGAGGAGGGTTTGCTGGGATCCAGTTCCCACCAACCCTGGATTCCCCCTGGCCTTCCCTGACTGTGTCACCTTCCCCATCAAAGGCAGTGGTAGGGACCAGGCAGACCCTTAGCTGTCACTCCCTTCCCATCTCATGCTCTCCTCCAGTCCTCAGAGCACCCAATGGGCAGCCTCTCAAATTATCCTCCTCACACCACCCCGCCACACACCCCAGAGCCTTTCTGTTTATCCTGGAGATGCTTACTAAGTGCCCACTCTGTACCAGGTGCCCTTCCAGGTGTAGGAGGAAAGGGACGGATAAAACTTGATCCTTGCCCTAAGGAGGTCACAGCCTAGTGGGGTTTAATCCCAAACCAGTCCCCCATCCCTTACCCTCCATACTTCATCTCTTGGACACATCTTCATGTGTTTGGGAGGTCAAGGAAGGTGGAGGACAGAAGTGGAGAGGGGGATTTCTGTAGTCTGGAGGTCAGAGAAAATCTGGAGCACCGGAACAAGCACTAAGAACTGGAGACAGTAGACCCTG
The DNA here is from genome assembly GCA_006410615.1 of Neotragus moschatus. NCBI lineage: Eukaryota > Metazoa > Chordata > Mammalia > Artiodactyla > Bovidae > Neotragus > Neotragus moschatus. The sequence goes on along the minus strand of SJYA01002804.1, from coordinate 252,900 downwards.
GAGGGGCACACCTGGCCTGTGGACCCATTTTTTCTCGTGGCTACCTGGGGCTGATACCTGACGGGAAGATGCTGGTGGGTGCCATCTTCCTCTTTGCTGGAGGAGACTCTCAGCTATATATGAGCCTGTTTGTTGAGCTGGAATTCTGAGGCCCATTGAGGCTAACTTAGCGAGGCTGAGGAATCTTGTCTTTATGCTAGATGGCCATGGCCTTAGCAGCAGATCAGCAGTTCTACTATTAATACTAAAGAAGAAGAGATGGATAGAAGTCTAAGACACAAGGTCTTAGCTCGGTGAGAGACAGGGGCAATGAAGACTGAAAAGAGTGTCAGAGAGAGGGACTTGCATGTGTGGAGGCCCTCAGGCGGACAGGGCATTGAGAATGGCTCAATGACTCCCAGCTTCTGGTCTGATCAGCTGAGTGACTGATGGCTGCATTTGCTGAGCTGAGGGACCTTGAAGGAGGGGCAGGGTTTTTTTTTTTTTTTTTTCCCCTTCCAAACATTTACCTTAAAACATTCATTTGTTTATGGCTGCACTGTGTCTTGGCTGCTGCTCAGAGGTTTTTTTCTAGCTGTGGAGCGTGAGGGCTACTCTCCAGCTGTAGTGTGCAGGCTTCTCGTTGCAGTGGCTTCTCTTATTGCAGAGCTCAGTAGTTGTGATGCAAGGGCCCAGCTACCCCATGGCATGTGGGATTTTAGTTCCTTAACCAGGGATAGAACCCACATCCCCTGCATTGAAAGGCAGATTGTTAATCACTGGACCTTGAGGGAAGTCCGAAGGAGCAGGTGTGGGGATCAGCACAAGTTCAGCGTTGGACCAGTTGAGTTGAAGGGCCTATGAATCATTTATGTAGTAAGGCTCCTGGAGATACGGATCTGGCCTCAGGAGATGAGCCTGGGTTGTACGTCTATACTGGAAACTGTAGGCTTGTCAGCTGGGGGCTTCCCAGGTGGCACTAGTGGTAAAGAACCTGTCCAACCATGCAGGAGACACAAGAGACGTGGGTTCGATCCCTGGGTTGGGAAAATCCCCTGGAGTAGGAAATGGCAACCCATTCCGTAGTCTTGTCTGGAAAATTCCACGGACAGAGGAACCTGGTGGGCCACAGTCCATGGGGCTGCAAAAAGAGTCAGACATGAGTGAGCACACACACACACACACACACACACACACACACAGAGGCATGTTAGTGGCAACTGCAGTCATCACAGGAGGGAATGAGAAGGCCCAGGGAGCAGTTAAAAGTGAGAAGAGAAAACACTAAAGGCACAACCCTGAGAACCCTCATTTTGTGGCCTCCTGGTTCTTATTTCCCTTTGGGGATAGTCTCTCTACCATCTTGTAGGGTGATATATCAGGTAATCTCCTCTCATTCTAGAGNAGGGAATGAGAAGGCCCAGGGAGCAGTTAAAAGTGAGAAGAGAAAACACTAAAGGCACAACCCTGAGAACCCTCATTTTGTGGCCTCCTGGTTCTTATTTCCCTTTGGGGATAGTCTCTCTACCATCTTGTAGGGTGATATATCAGGTAATCTCCTCTCATTCTAGAGTTTTAGAAGGATTCCTAGAGGCCTGTTCTGTCAGACCCTCCCTCGCTCCTGCATAGGCCAGCCTAGCAGTGGCCTTGTGAGCTGGGCTCAGCTGACCAGCCTCTACCTTGCGACTAGGTATCTTGAATGCCCTAACACTTGCATGGAAGAGGCCTTGGGAATCCAGCCAAGTAATTTATGTCTCATTTCCAGTCTCCCAGCCCAACCCCTGAGCTACTTCCTCAATATTTTTCTAATAAATGCTATTGGTGGTGGAGGCGGGAGGGAACCTTATAAATGCCAGAGTTGGTTTCTGTTACTGACAAATAAAGAGGAGCCAGCAAAGGAAAATGAGCTGGACAGGACTTCAGAGAGGCCAGAGGAAAACGAGGGGAGTGGAGTTTCATAAAAAATAAGCTAAAGAGTATATATATCTTGAAGGAAGGAGTAGCCAGTGGTGTCAATTTTTATTTTAAAAAAATGTCCAGTATGTTTAAATAAGCATAGGAGGAACGGGCAAGAAGGAGACACAGCTGTTAACAATGATTAACCATAGGGGGGAGGCTCAGATAGATCTCTGTTTCAAAGGCAGGAACCTAACTCATACTTGCTCAAGACAAGAACAACAAAGAAGTCGCTTATTGGCTTATGGCCACGGAAGAGCCCAAAGGTGGACCTGTCTTTGGCACAGCAGAAACAATGTCATCAGGACTGGTCTCTGCTCCCCTGCATCGGCTTCCTTCTCAGGCAGCTTCTGAGAGATGCACATCCAGCCAGCAACTCCAGAGCAGACAACTATTAATATTCTCCTTCCCAGGGGCTTCAGTAAAATCCCAGCATTCGCTCTATTGGCCTGGTTTGGTTCATATGTGACTTCCTGAACCAATTAGGACATGTTGGCACTTGAGTGGCCAGGCCTGAATCACATGTCTCTCCCTGGAGTTGGGGGCAGAGGTGAGTCATCTCCATCTAAGTCATTTCTATCGAGGGCTCAGAAGAAATCTAGACACGATGATCAGAAGGAGTGGGTCCTGGGCAGGGAAATAAAAATCTGTAGCCCAGTTTACCAGGAGGAACAGTGTAAGAACTGGTTAGATTTGGGTTCCCTGGGCCATCTCTGGAGGTCAGGGGCCAAGGCCCCTGGAGGCACATTTCCGTAAAGCAATGGGTACTGGGCAGACCTGGAACATGAAGGTGGTCCTGGTGGTGGGGAGACGTGAGAATAATAAAATAGCTTAATGGGTAAGTGAAGTTAGAGACTTGGATTTGAATCCAGGCTCTGTAGCTTGCTACCTTTTTACTTATCAGTTTCATTTCTGGAAACTGGGTTAATGTCAGAGGAAGAAATAGTGCCTACTTCTTAGGATTCTTATGAGACTCAAAGGGAATAATCTACATAAAGGTTTAGCTGTGTTCCTGGAAGATGGTGAGTGCTCAGTGAATGTCTACCATTATTACAGTGTTCTTAGGGGTGTCCTATGCCCTCAAGAGGGAGGCAGGCAGTCTTTAAAGCCCCCTTCCTTGTGCCATCAGAGTCTCCCCAGTTCAGGGCTCAGAATTCACTCACACACTCTGTCCCAGCCCAGCCAGATCCCAGCCGCAGAGTACACCCTGACAGGGTTGGGTGGAGGCACTGGGGGAGATGCTGGAGGGTCAGAGACTGGGGAGGAGAAGGTGGGTCAGGAGGGTGAGGTGGGCCCTGAAGGCGAGGAATAAGGGGAGGGGTGATTTTGGGCAGAACCAGCAGGGGTCACTGCAGATCTAGGTAACCTCAGGGAGGTCGCTGGGCCACCCAAGGGCCCTCTCACATTACTACCTGGCTTCGCAACCATCATCGCTGGGATGCGGTGCTCCGGCCAACTCTAGGCAGAGGGGTTGGGGTTTGACTCATGTAGTTGCGTCCACCCTCGTGCCCTCCAGGGCCTGCCATCCCTCCTCCCATGGCAGCCCTTCACGGTTGGGTGTGTGCCTGGCTTTCCACCTCCGCTGGACCCTGAGTTCCCACAGTCCCTAGAAAGTGGCTCTGGAGATGCTTCCCTATAGAGAGCTCTGTATCCAAACGTGTTTCCTCATCTCTCTCCTCCTCCCAGAAGGTCACGGTCCATACTAGCACGTTAGAGGCTCAGAGAAGGGAGGAAAACGTCAGATTGTTCAGCCCAGGTTTCCGATGCTGATTCCAGCCCTTTCACCACATGGCGAGCTTAGGGAAACACTGGTTTCAAGCACCATTCTGGGCGGAGGGTAAACGCCCCAGGAAAGGTTAAGGCCATCCCCGCTTCTATCGCAAAGTATCAATAATATGCAACCGTATGTTTGTTATAGAGAAAGGAAAAAAATAAAAGTGCCGGGAAGAAAATTACCTCCCTCATCTCCTGATCCTTAGAGTCACTTCAAAAAGCTCTGGTCACTGCCCTCCTTCTTCCCAGGGAGGAGGTGACTATGGGGTTCCCTTCAAGGCACACCCACTGCTATTGAGGGGGAAGCCCTATCCGGAGAAGGGCTCTTGTTAGCGGTCATCGCATCCAGCCCTCTGTCTCCACCCTGCGTAATTTATGCCTCCCTTTGTCAGAGACCTTCTAGGGCGAAGGAGGATGGTGGTGGGGTTTCAGAGGGTGCTGAGTGGCATCAGGGGAGGGAGTCTCAGGAACATGAGANTCTCACGTTTATTCTGTTAAGCTGACTGTGCACATGGCTTTCTCCATTTCCCGTTCCAGTCCAATCTGTTTAAAACCAGAGACACTGCCCCCCTCCAGCCCCCCCCCCCCCACTCCCCCGCCCCATAGTCTTTTCTAAAGCCTCCTCGCTCCCTTTGAGGAGAAGCAGAATGGAGGAAGACAAAAAGAATAGCGGCCTGCTGGGCAGGCCAGGTTTTAACTGCCACTGCCATTTCTGAGCGGAGTGACCAGGAATGATCTGTATTCTCCCTCTGCCCTTGTGTGCTCATCTGAAAGACGGGATGCTGGAAGGGAGCCTAGGATCTAGGGAGGGACTCCAGGGATGGAGATTGACCTTTCATTCACTCTCCCATGGATTGAGCCTCCGGGTACCCTCGCCCCTGCATCTCCATCAGCAGATGAAGCAATGGGCACTTTGGAGAGCCAAGGGCCTTGGAAGGGCTCTGGCCTTGAAAGGAGGCACTCTGCCCCCTGCCCTGTGCCTCAGTGGACACCTGTGAGCCCTGCCTCCTCTCTAGTCTGAAGGAGAGGGGAGGCATGTGCGATTCTTCTCTCCCACTCCACCCACTCCAGCTCCTTAGAGAAGCAGCATCTTTAGGGCATCTTTAGGGGTGGCCGGTGGGCTGCAGGACTCAGGTGGGGGTGGGGGAGGAGGAAGAAGAGCTTCTGTGTTCAATGTGTCACCTCTGTCCCTGGCTGGGTCACATCTGGCCCCTTGGGGCTCCTCCCCAGTGCTCTCAGAATGCCTTATCTCTATATCACTCTTCCCTACACTGGCTGCCAGTGTTTTGATAACCCATTTATGCATCTGTTTTTAAAAAATAGATAACTTACAGTGCTTATTGTATGCTAGGCCTCACATAGGTAATTCATTTCTTCCTCACAGCAGTTCAGTTCAGTTCAGTCGCTCAGTCGTGTCCGACAGCAGAGGTAGGGCTAATTACAGAGAAGGCAAGTGCCCTGCTGAGATTCAAACAGCTTGTGCTGTTCACCCTCAGTCACCACCATATCAATCTGTTTTACTCTCTTTAAACTTTGATCCCAGGTCATTGCCTATCTGTGTGTTGGTTTGTCTCTCTTTCTAGCTGGTAAGCTCCAGGGGGGCAGGGACTTCATCTTTCTTGTCCACAGTCCCAAAGTCTTAACTGGTGCTTGATGCATGGAAGATGTTCAGTAAATATTCCTGGGAAGAAGGAGCCTCTGAGCGACTCAGTGGAGATGCCTTGAGGGTATACTCTTTGGTTATTCATTTCGGTTTTCTATACTGACCAGTACAGGGCCTGGCCCAGACATAGTGCTCAGTAAGCAGTTTGCTAAATAGCAAGGAAGAAAGGAAGAAAGTTCAAAGGATTCAGCTGTTGCTTCTCTCCCCTCCAGACTCCAAGATCTAGTGGAAGATCTTCAGCCACAGGAAATACGGGAGAAGAGTGTATTCTTCCTGGATCTCTGTTTTGGTTTCTTTCTGTGACTTTGTGTGTGGGCACAATCTGGGTACACAGAAGAAAAGTATGAGAAAAAGACTGGAAACCAAAAAAAACCCTGGGAAAAGACTCCTGGAATAATTTCTCTGTGTCCAGAGACAGGAGGAGATATAAACAGAGTGTATGTGTGTGGCCCAGAGGATGCTCCTAGTAAGTGATGAATAAATGAGGGAATGGGTAAGTGAGGGAGTGGGTAAGTTGAATTGACTACATGGTGAACTTCTTGAAGGGAGGCCCAGGCTGTAATTTCTTTGTAGCCCTAGCCCTCAATATGGGCCCAGAGTTTGGTGTATGTTTGTTGAATGAATGAATAAATGTTAACACCAAGAAGCATGACAAGGAACAGAAATGGTGGGTGCTGCAAAGAGGCCCAGAGCCCTAGTGAAAGAGACCACAGGTGCAGATTCCAGGTGTCTGGCTCCACTCCCTTTCCCCCTCCGTTCATTCTTTTTAGGTGATCTGCCTGGGATACTATGTAGATACTAGTGATAATCAGAAAAAGTAATCAGAGCACCTATTTACTGAGCACTTACTATGTGCCAGGCTGTAGGGTCTTTAAGTAATTGAATTCTTTCAGCAACCATATGAGGAAGTGTACTATTTCTGCCATTCTATAGAGCCGGAGACTGAGGCATAGTAAATGTAAAATTTGTACAAGTAGAAAGTGAACGCACAGTCATTGCTCAGGCTCTGCTGGGGGATAGCAGAGCTTCCCTCTGTGTGGCTATAAATGAATGGATGAATAAATGTTAGCACCAAGGAGTATGGGTCTTGATCTAGTTGTATTACCTCTCCAGGCCTCAGTTTCTTCATCTGTAGAATGGGAATAACATTGTGATGTGTTAGGAGACAGAAGCCAGAGGATTTTCCCAGCTGTAAAGGGGCTACAGCACTCCTTTAATGGGAATTTTCCTCCTCCTCCTTGTGAATCAGTATTATTTTCATTATGATTATGTTAGTGATTATGACTGTGATCATGATCACCCCTGGACCTGGCCTCTTGCCATTAATTAATTTGCCAGGCTAGGCAATGGCACCCCACTCCAGTATTCTTGCCTGGAAAATCCCATGGGCAGAGGAGCCTGGTGGGCTGCAGTCCATGGGGTCGCAAAGAGTTGGACACGACTGAGCGACTTTACTTTCACTTTTCACTTTCATGCATTGGAGAAGGAAATGGCACCCCACTCCAGTGTTCTTGCCTGGAGAATCCCAGGGACGGGGGAGCCTGGTGGGCTGCTGTCTGTGGGGTCGCACAGAGTCGGACACGACTGAAGTGACTTAGCAGTAGCAGCAGCAGGCTACAGTACTGGAGACCCTGGTGAAACAGACAAATCCGATTCCCTTTCATGGGTAATTCTTGTCTGATTTGGCCTCCACTTATCTTGTATTTCCATTTTTATTCTCTACCCTCCAAGCCATGACTCACTTTCAGTCCCACCTTCTTTTTCCTTAATTACTGCAGCACCTTCCCCAGTGGCCTTCCAGCCTCTAGGCTCTTCCCCATCCACATTAACTAATTTTCTTAACATGTAAAGTCAAAACCTGTTATCTCCTGCCCCTGAGGCAAGAACTAACACTGTATTCTTTTTTTTAATGATGTGAGAGGCCTTTGATAATGTGGCCACATTTTCCAGCCACCTACAATGCCCTACAGCTTTACCTTATGGCTGCCAGTTCCTGGAACAGAGGATGGTTTGATGACTGGTCGCTTCTCCTTTGCTGTTCCTCTTCCTTGCTAGGACCAGAGTCCTTCCCCACTTTGTCTCCACAGTGAATGCCTACTTATTCTTTTTAGCCTTCAAAACAAAAAAGGCATCATTGCTTTCCCTGGTTATAAAAATGATGCATTCTCACTATAAATAATTAAGACAGTATAGAATGCACTAAAAAAAAAAAAAAAAGAAAGAAAATGTTTACTCTTCCCATAGTTCCAACAATTGGAGAAAACCACCCTCAAAAATGGATAAAACAATTAGACAAAAGATCAATAAAGAAACCGGGTACCTGAACAATGGCATCACCGACTAGACAGACATGAGTTTGAGCAAGCTCCGGGAGTTGGTGATGGACAGGGAGGC
>SJYA01002804.1:211959-240040 GCA_006410615.1 Neotragus moschatus | reverse complement strand
CTTCCAAGGAGTAAGCGTCTTTTAATTTCATGGCTGCAGTCACCATCTGCAGTGATTTTGGAGCCCCCCAAAATAAAGTCTGACACTGTTTCCACTGTTTCCCCATCTATTTCCCATGAAGTGATGGGACCAGATGCCATGATCTTCGTTTTCTGAATGTTGAGCTTTAAGCCAACTTTTTCACTCTCCACTTTCACTTTCATCAACAGGCTCTTTAGTTCCTCTTCACTTTCTGCCATAAAGGTGGTGTCATCTGCATATCTGAGGTTATTGATATTTCTCCCAGCAATCTTGATTTTATGTGTATTTTACCATAATTAAAAAACCTAAAAGGCAAAAAAGAAACAACTCCCCCCACCAAAAGCCTAAAGTAGAAAAAACTCTTTAAATTTCAATTAATATGTTTATTGTATGATTCTCCCTTTCCCCTCTACTCCCACCCACCGTGCCCTTTATTGTACCTTGTACACCTTTATTTGCCACTTATAAGATCATTATTGATTTACAAATTGGTTACAATTTGGCAGGGTCTCCACCATGAATTCCCTGCAGGCAGTAGCACAGTGTTTAGGACCTCAGTCCCTGGAGACTGAGTTCACATAAGTCTGCCTCTGACCACTGTGGACCACTGGCAAGTTCTTAACCTCTCTGGGTTTCTACGTCCTTTTTTTCCCCTACGTCCTTATCTATAAGGGTGATGATAGCATCTGCCTCATAGAGCTGTGGTGAGGGGTCAACAAGCTCATGCCCCTTAAGGTTTTAAAACGATGCCCTGCANTGCCTCTGACCACTGTGGACCACTGGCAAGTTCTTAACCTCTCTGGGTTTCTACGTCCTTTTTTTCCCCTACGTCCTTATCTATAAGGGTGATGATAGCATCTGCCTCATAGAGCTGTGGTGAGGGGTCAACAAGCTCATGCCCCTTAAGGTTTTAAAACGATGCCCTGCACACAGAAGTCATGCTTAATAAACATTAGCTCTTATTATGTGGGCCTGGCAAAAGCAAGATGGCTAGATAGTTTGTAAAACGAGTGTTCAGCAACAATCCCTGCTCTCCTCCCTACCATCCCTGCAGGCTACAGAGATAAAATCTATTTCTGTGTGTATATATTTGAATGATCAAATGTGTGTGTATTCACCTCAGGATGCGGAGAGGAAGGAGAACCCCCTTGCCTCTTATCCCTTGCCTGTCCTCCTGGGCTGGGGCAGAAAGATTAGACAAGCTTCCCTCTCTTGTTCCTTGGAGTACTGTCCCTGGTGGTGGTCCTTATCCTGGCTTTTGCCTATCCTTAAAGCAGGGCCCTGGGTGTGCCCAGACTGAGGATGGGAAGGGCTCAGGTTTGGGGGTTAGAGTCAGTCACTGCTGCCATATCAATCACGGCCCTTTCATCAGCCGGAAACAGCGGCACCCAGCTGCCCCAACAAGTCCGGACGGGGGTTCCCTGCCCCTCCCCAGCCTGCCCCTCTCGCCCCCTCCTTCCCCAGCTGACAGTCACTCTTACCCTCCTCCGGATGCAGGGGACAGGCTGGGGCAAGCCAGGGACATACTCAGTTTCCCTTCCCTACTGCCCCTCCCTGGGGTGATACCCTCCTCCCCCTTCTCTGCACCCCATCTGCCCTAAGTCTCCAGGACCCAGCTAGGGTAGGGGGCTAGAGGGGTAGACAGGAGAGGTGTCCTCAGGAGGCTGACTGTGGTCAGACCTGAACTCCTTCGGCAAGATGCTTTAACTAGAACCCTGGAACAGCAAAGGTGGAGGGAAGCCCAGAGCACAGAGTGGGGAAGGCACTAGCCCAGAGTCACACAGTGGCTAAGCCAGTACTGGAACTCAGAGTCTTGTTTTTTCTTTTAAAAACAATTCTGGCCCCACTGCAGGGCATGTGGACTCTTAGTTCCCTGACCAGGGATGGGACCCATGTCCCCTGCAGTATAAGCACAGTGTTAACCACAGGACTGCCAGGGTAGTCCCTTAGAACACAGAGCTTTGGAAGCCCATTTTCCTCTCCCTTATCCTGCAGCCTCAGTTTCCTTGTCTGTGTATTGAGGGACCACCTGGAGGTCTCCTGACTCAGACACTGTGGGCCTCTCGGTCTTTCCTCTTCCCCTCCTTGTTTCTTCCTGTTGAGGGTCCCCAGGTTTGCTGGTGAAGGTGGCTGGGGTGGAGTGAGGGAAGGGGGCCCTTCCTGAAGATTCAGCCTCTGGTTTTGACAAAACCCTCTCTACCGACTATGAGACCAGAGGCTATTGTGTGGGGAGTGTCTGGTTTGGATGGTGGCCAGAGTGGTTCTGCTGGGTTCAGGCTCTGTGTTCTGCCCACTGCGCTGTCTAGTCTGGGGACTGACAGAGGCCTGATGGCTGATCACTGCCAGGATGTGATTGTCCAAGGCAAGCCCCAGAGGTGGGGAGGGTGTGCATGAATATGGAGGTAACAACCTGGGCAAGACCCATGGGATTTGGGAGTCAGGATCCCAGAGGAGGTGGGAGGGGAAGACTGAGCCAGTTCAGAACCTGGCATCTGAGGATCCAATTCTTCTGAGGGTCAGGACCTCGGCTGGACTGTGCATGGGTCCCACAGGTCAGAGAAATGTTTCTCTTCTCCCTCTGACTTCTGCTTGCTCTGCTTGAATGAGTGAGAGGGCCTCATTAGGATGACAGCCAGTGTCTTCCCTTTTGGCCAGCATCACCAGACGAAGTTGTGGGTGGATGGAGGCAGGGAGGTAGTGGGTGCCCTGCAGTGTGTTCTGGGACCCCCGGGCTCTTCTCCCCACTCCACCCTCCTTCTGTGGGCTGCATGACTTTAGGTGAGTCACTGGGACTTGGCCTCTCCATGTGGACAAAGGGTCTCGGGCCGGCCCTCTCTCTACTGCAGGTGGGTGTGGGAATCTCCAGGAAAAAGATAGTGTGTCTCTGGGACAAGATGGTCCTTCAGCAGCTACCTATCCCTCACCCCATGGCCTGAGGCAGCTGCAGCCAAAAAAAAGAGCAATTGTATTGTCAACTCATCCTGAGTCAAAACACTCCATCTCCAGAGTACATCTGACACAGCTTGGGGCCCTGCCCTCGGGGAGCTTACTGTCAGAGTCAGTCAGCCTGTACAGGCGGGGCAGACAGGAGCCCAATTTAAACCTGAGGAGGACAGGGCAGGGGAGGGGGAGGAGGACCCTTCACAGCGGCAATCTAGAAGCAGTGACTGCTCAGGTTCGTCTGCCTTATGAAATCTACAAGCCCTTCCTGATGTCCCCAAAGGCAGCCACGTCCTCTGTCTTTCTCTCCTCCCTCTCTCTGCCCCTCCTTCACTGCCTGGTAAATGTCCTCTGTCTTCCAGCAAGCTGGGAGCAGCTCGAGGCCCTTGGCCACCGCCATCCTGAGGCCCAGCGCAGTGTCTGCACATAGGAGGTGCTTATTCCAGGCAGTCAGGGAGTCTGGTGAAATCCAACCCCCCTCATCCCTCCCCCCACCTCTCCCACTGCTCTGTTCCCTGGACAAAGCCCCCTAGGCTGGGCCTGAATACTGCAGGGATGGGGACTATAACAAGGTCATGGGTAAGTGTGTTTTGGGAGGCATGTGGGGTCCAGAAGAAAAGAGGGAATGAGCAACACTGTTTCAACTAGACCCTCGGTGCCCGGGAGAAATTCAGAGAAGAGAGAGGCCCCCTGGAGTAGCTGATCCTTCTTCCCCACGGTCCTCCTAGCTCGAAGCTGAATGCCGCAGAGGTGAAGTGTCCTCAGACATAGTCATGCTGGAAAACTACCCNCAGAAGAAAAGAAGGAATGAGCAACACTGTTTCAACTAGACCCTCGGTGCCCGGGAGAAATTCAGAGAAGAGAGAGGCCCCCTGGAGTAGCTGATCCTTCTTCCCCACGGTCCTCCTAGCTCGAAGCTGAATGCCGCAGAGGTGAAGTGTCCTCAGACATAGTCATGCTGGAAAACTCCCCCCTACATCCTTGCCAGCTCCCTGTCTGGCATGGGGGTTGAGGTCCCAGGACTCTGGGAAAAAAAAAAAAGGCCTGATGCCTGGGGACTTAGAAGATCTGAGAGAGGCCTTGTGGCTGAAAGGGGCACAGTGAGTTACAGCAGAGGACTAAGGGGTCTTAGCAGGGGCACGTGATCGGGGGGGCGGGGCAGAGAAGATCTTGGGCCTGAGTGGTGAGGGTGGCTTGGGTATTCTCTATCCTCACCCCTGCCTTTCACCAGGTAAAATTCAGTATTCCCGGTTAAATTTGAATTTCAGAGTGCTTGGCTCCAGGATTTCCTTTGGCATAAAGAAGAGAGAAGAAATAACAAATACTTTTTTAGTATATTGCATGGGACAGTGAATATACTGTCTTTCCATTTGCTAAACCTGCGAGCCTACCCCCACAACCACCGTGGGGACACCCATCTCCCCCAGGCTGCCTGGAAGTGGGCTTGGCTCAAGTTCCGGTGGACTGGTCACCCTGCTCCCAGCCAGGCTGGGAAGCCCTGGGATGTGCTGGCTCTGTGTCTGTGGCCACAGGTACAGACAGCGACTGTGGTAAGCAGCAAGGTTGGGTGTGTGTGTGGAATGGAGGAGGGGAACTGAGCCATGGCAGAGCCAGAGACAAGAGAAATTTTTTTTGTGGGTTCTTGTCCCGTCCCCTCCCCAGACTCACCACCCCCTAGGGCCTGAGTCACTTGGGCAAGGGGCCGGCACAGGCCAAATTTTTCCACTCAGCCCCCAGCCCTGTAACACAGCTCACCTGATCAGCCCCGCCCACCCAGAGGGAAATTCCAGTTCTAAATCCTGTCCGGAATTCTCACTCTGGCCAGCCAACTCTGCACTGGGGGTTGGGGAGCTTCTGGGGTCAGGAGACACCTCTGGGACTCCCTTCTGCATAAAGAAGAGAGAAGCTTGCTGAGGGCACAGCTGGGACAACTTTGGAGCTGGGCATGGGGACAGGAGGGCTGTGAAAACTAAGACTGAGGCCAGGACAATATGTGTAAAGATTTCTCTTGGGGCTTCCCAAGTACAGTGAACATCAATTTAGACTGTCCCCAGCCCCTCAGTGTGTGTGTGTGTGTGTGTGCACGCTGTTCTCACCCAACTGCTGGTGGCAGAGGGGCTGTAACTACACAGCTATTACCGACATAAAGCCCATGTTCTTCAGCCCAGTGTTCAAGGCCCTTTGTGTCTAGACCTCAAGGTATCTTTCCATGGTTATCCACTGCTGCCCTCTTTGGTGCCCTGGGCTCTCATCCAGGTCCTCAAACTTAAGTGCCTACGGGGGCCAGACAGGTAACTGGGGACAAGGGAAGTGGACTGGACTGGGGCGGGAGGTGTGCTACTCAGCTTCTCAATGGTTGTTGCATTTCTGGAATTTAAGACTACAGAGCTTGCCTTCCTCCACCCCCAATTTCATTGTTTACCTTCTGGCTCTGGCGATGGACTGCACCTTTTTCAAGGACGCTGTGGAGGCCAGTGCAGGTGGGCCAGACAGAACATGTCTGAGGCTCGGATGTGGCCCACAGGTGCCAGTTTGCAATCTATTTGGTCGAATTGCACCGTTCACCATTTCTTGTATGCGTCCCTCCCACCCCTGCCTTAGCACATTTGCTTAAGCCGTTCCTCTGGCCTAAAAATAACCCCTGCCATCTCTGGGTGTCCAAATTCTGTCCATCCCTCAGAGTCCAGCTCACAGGCCCCCTCCCCCATGAAGCTTCTGTTACCCTTGCCTTGCACTTTCTCCATCCTCTGTACGTCTTTTATGAACCAAATCACTTCCTGTTTTATGTTATGTGTATTTATAGCCCTGCTGAATCACCTGTAGAAGTCAGTTTTGTGGTCAGTTAGCCTCTGACTGTCTGGTACAGAGCAGTAGTCCAATAAATAATTGTTGAATGAATGTCAAATGGACGAAGAGAGAAACCCAAACATCCTTTTGAGTCAGAATTGGGCTCAGACTGTGGTTCTGCTCATTTATTAGAACTGTGTGACTTAATGGCATGTTACTGCGTCTGAGCCTCAGTTTCATCATCTGTGAAATGGGTATATTAATAGTATCTATATCTGATGGTAGGATGAAGAACAAGCACTGACAAGAGTGCTGAACAAATCCAATAAATCCAAGCCATCATCATCATTACTATTGTTCTTATTATGTAGCTCAAGTGCCACCTCCTTCATGAAGTCTTCCTTAGTCCTGCAGTTAGAATTAACCTCTCCCTCCATTGAGTTTCTACGGCATTTTGTTTGCCTCATGTTATAATTAGTAGTCTGCATAACTGATTCCTCCATCAGGTTGTCACCTCTTGGAGGGCAGGTCCATGGTCTCATTGATCTCTGTATTTCTCAGCCTTTCATACAGCAGTTACTGAGTATTTTCAAAAGCCAGCACTATGCTAGGGGGTTGGAGGTATTTCTGGTGAAAGATGTGCCCCGTATAGCACCTGGCACTGTGCTTAGGTTAATATTCATGTTCGCAGAGTCCCCCCTTCTTTTTGCTACTCGATGTCTCCCAGCATCACTGTAGGATGGGCTGGAATTGGGTGAGGGGTGGGGGTCCAGCAGACCCCAGGCTCAGCTGACCATAGAGGGGCAGCTCTCCCCACCGTGTGCTGGGAGGGCAGGGCTGAGCTGCCACTAAACAGTGAGCAGGTGGGCATGGGGTTGCCTGGTCTCCTTTTGTGCCTGGCGTCCTCCTCTGTGGACAGGGCAGAGACCAGCTCTATGCCCCAGCCAAGTAGAGATCCCCCACCTTTGGGGTCAGACCTCAGTTCCTGCATCCCTGCATCCCCTGAGATGTTCCTCATTAACCATTCAGTGACCTAAAGACAGACTCCTGGTGTGACTTTCAGCAACTTATGTGGCTTCTCTGAGTCTCAGTTTCTTCATAAGAGGAATTAGGTGATTTAATACCTTTCTAGGTCTCAGCATTAGTGTGGGTTGGTTGCACTAGGCTGGTGGGTGTGAGCACTGGGCACCAGGTTGACTAGCCTTTGGCCCTTTCTGGGTCTGAGGCTCCCAGGCTGTAAGAAAAGCTGATCTTACTGGTCTCCAAGCTCCTCCCATCCCTAAGAGCCTTTGAGATTCTTTCCCAGGAGCCCAGACCCTGTAAGTGGGCCTTGCCTTCTCCATTCCTGGAGTGTGGGGCAGTCTGTCCCTGAGAAATGGGGTCCTGATGCATTCAGGTCCCAGGGATCCCTGCCCCAGTTCCCCAGGCTTCAGTCTTGGTACCCAGGTACTCAGTGTCTGCCCTAAACCCCACTTGCTCCCCTTTCACCATCTCCCCTTGCACATGTGGCTGAGGCAGTGGTCACAGTTGGGTCCCTGTGTCTCTGCCCCTATCACTCCCACCCTTTTGCCAGAGATTGTTTACTGTGCCCACAGCCCACAGCCAGGAGGCACAGAGAGAGGGAAGAAGCCTCTGAAATCCACCTGCAAGGGTGCGTGGTAGAAGACAGGCAGGAGGCATGGGCTTTGTCCTTAAGTCCCAACTGTGAGTGGGGATTCTGGGCATGTGTGGCTCTGACTGCAGAGTCCTGGCGGGCCATGGACAGGAGGGGTGGCGATGATTTGGCCTCCCCCGTGCACCACAGCAGGGTCCACCAGTGAGCCTCCAAAGGCAGGGGTGCAGGGAGGAGGTGCTGAAAGAGGGGGCTTGGGAAGCCCAGCACAGAAGCCTGGGCTCCCCTCCTCCACCCAGGCCAGGATGAAAGCCCTTCTCCCTAACCCTGGCAGCCCCTGGTCCTCATTAAAGACTCTAATCCTCCAGCCCTGCTGCAGATTCAGAGGCCTCCATCCCCAGGTCTGGAGGGAAGGGGACAAGCAGTGATTTCTCTTCCCTTCACCCACCCCCACCAACCGGGCTGGGCTTGGGCACCTGATCCAGCGGTCAGTGGGCATCTGAGGGCCACCAGCATCCCGGGGATGGAGCTTCTGGGAAGTGGAGGACAGAGAAGACGGGCCTCTGAGGGGAGGAGTCCTGGGAAGAGAGGGAAAGAGGAGGAGGAGGTGGCACTGCTCTGACCAAGTGGGAGAGTCCCTGGCAAGAGACACTTCTCCCTTCCCCTTGCCCCTTGCCTCCCGGAGATCCCCCACTGAGGAGAGCCTGGAGGCGGGCACGGGCACCCAGTCAGCACCTTTGCTGGTGTGGAGCCAGGCTGGGGTCCCTGGGGCCTCGGTTTCCTCGGCTCTCTAGCGGGGCTGGTCCCTTCCTCTCTTGCTTTTCCTCTGATCCAGCCTCAGGGCAGAGAGGAAGGCCGGGGAACACACTTTGGCAGGTAAGCAGAGCAGGGGCTGGAGGAGGCCGGGGCCAGCCTTTGCAGCTGGCTCCTGGTTCGGACGGCCTAGTGCCGGCCTGAGTGGTTTCCAACGGCCCAGAGCTTCCTGGAGATGTGTGGGGCAATCTTGTTCCTTCCCTTTCACCTCCATTCCTGCAGGGATCTGCTGAGATCAGCTTCCTGGGGCTCTTCTTTCTATGCTGCCTAAAAAGGGCTTGGTTGGAAGGCCCAGGATTCTGTGCCCACTCATCACGCTCTGCCCCGCCATGTCTGAGTGGCCTCCCTAGCTGGGAGTGCTGGGCTGAGGGCTGTTGGGAGCCCTGGGGAGAGAAGTCAGCCTGTCCTCAGGCAGCCCCCAGGTTGATGAGTCGAGACAAAACCCCAGAAAGCAGACTTGGGAACTGAGAAACAGGCGCGGACTCTGATTTGCTCTTGACTGAAAAGGGCAGGTGGTCAGTTATGTAGACCATGGATGTAATCAACAATATTTCATCAAAAGCAAGACAAACAAATTACGCACCGTTAGGAAGAAAAGAACACTGCTAATTAAACTCTGACACAGTGCCTTCTTGTTATTGATTGTAGGGCACATCTTGATTTCAGAGATGTTAAAATGTGAAAAATGTGTGTCAGAGAACCAAAAGAAATGTAAAAACATTGCTCTTGGACGCACATTTTTTCCTGCATCTAGTTGTGTTTACTTGTAAGGATTGTTCCGAGGTTTACGAGGTCAGACACATAAAGCAACTGGCATGCAGTAAATGATCGCTAAATGTTAATTATTATTGCTGTTATATGTACTCGAATTTTATACGTACATGGAAATCCTTTTTACTAATTTTGTATTGTTGTAGAGGCTGATGTCTCTGAGTAGAGGAGCCAGAAGGGTTGAGGAGGCCGCCTGGAGGAGGCACTAACCCATGGGTGGAATTTGCAGTGTATTTATATAATCTCCACTGAGGCATTAGAAGGGGACACTTGCCAGTCTCTCAGAAAAGTGCCACCCCTGACTCATTACCCCTATCAATCAATCAGTGAATCAATCAGTGAATCAATGCCTTCATTAAGACATTTATTGGGCACCTGCACAATGACGGTCACGCTGCTAAGTCCCCCTCCTCCAGCAGCCCCCAGGAGGCTGGCCTCGCCCCTGCCTCTTAGAAGCATCCAGGCCTCAGTTATTCGAACTGGCACATCAAAGGCGGATTGGCCCTGATCCGTCATCAGGGGCTTTTTTTCCATGGATCAGCCCAGCTCCACCCCCCTCTCACCCGAAGCGGGTGGGGTGGGGGAATCTTCATTTCCCAGGCACTTCTAGGCCTTTGTAAAGGCTCTTCTCTCTGCCAGGACAGCCTCAGCCCTATTCTGTGTAAAGCCCCACTCTTTCTCCTTTGTCACAAAGAAGTTTGTTTCAAGCCCCTTCTTGAAGCCTTCTCTGAGAATGCCTGACCCCCTAGCTCAGCTTCCTTGCCCTGTTTCTTACTAGACTTAGGACAGAGTCTGTACCCTACGAATCGAACCCTCTTGTGGTCCTGGATTCTCTTTTGCTTCTGTTTCCCAGCTCAGGTGGTTTGATGCCCGCTGTGCAAGGGCAGGGCACCTACTCCCTAAGTTCTCATCTCCCAAACCCGTGTGGGTGCTCACTGGTCCATTCAGCCCACTGAGCTATGACAGCCTCCCCTGCCACCTTCCACATGTTTCCCACATCCTCAACTCCAGCCTCTTTCCATGCCCCGCATCTGATTGCAGTCTCCCCCTTGAGCAGGAACAGCTGTGTGACGAGCTCTTGCTGGGGGACCCTTGTCTCCATCCAGCCACAAAGCACTGGCTAAGCTCTCTCCCCACTCGCTCCCCTACCCAAGCCGGCCCTTGGTTGTTTATCGTGCAAGTGCGGACCCCAGGGGCTGAGGCCTTTCCCACACCCAGGACTGAGCTGTCCCGTCCCCAGCTTTCCAAGAACAGACTCTGTAGAGCGCACACGTTGTGAAATGATCCTGCTGGGCCCTCCAAGGGATGAGGCCATTTATGGGCTCAGCGGGCTGCTGCTGGCTGCCAAGGGTCAGGCCTGGGACCTGCATGTGCCGGGAGCCAGGAGTCAGGCCATGCAGCCTTGAGGGGTTGGGGGGCCTGCCTCCTCCCTGCTTGAAGCCTTTAGGAGCTGGGAAGCAAGCCTCCAGGCAGCCATCCTGGGCTTCTCTCCCCCACTGGGGCTTCACCAGAGGAGGGAAGGAAATAGACCTTCCAGGCTGAGGGCAAGACTGGAAATATAATCTGTGGATCCAGTGAAAAGGAAAACACAGGTCCTTTGTTAGACATCAGAGCACTGAGCTGAGCACAAGGGCCCAATACACACCCTGCTGGAGGTGTCCTCGGGGTCCTGAGGCTGAGCCCCACCTTGTGCTGAGAAGGCATCCGTGGCCTGAGAGGGGCAGAGCCTTGGCTGCTGCCCCCTGGAACGGAGCCTGGGACCCTGCTCCCTGTCCAAAGCCCGTTCTCAGGACCTCGGAAAGTCTTCTCTGTGTCCTGGGCCCTCCCGCTCCTCTTGTCGTCCTTGCTCCTTTCTGAGCCCCTGGAAATGTTTTCTGTCCCCTAGAATCTCTTCCTCCAGGAAGCCTTCCTTTGCTATTTAGACCAGTTTTTACCTGCTGATCTTTTCTGTGCTTTTTACCCTTCCCAAAAAGGCTCACTCACAGAGCTTTGTCCTTGAACTTCCGAGTCTTTGTTTGTTGGTATATGTTAGTGAGAGCACAGCCTCCTCCCTAGAGTCTTTGTGGGGAGTCTCCCTCATCAAACTGTGGGCTTTCTGAGGACAAGCATGACCTCCCTTCAGACTGGGGGGCTCCCCGGTGTTGGAAGCCTCTCCTGGGGCTTCCCTCAGGCTTGCTTCTGCCCCCTGGAGGCTCTCCAGACATTGCCCTCAAGAGGGGACCATGCCCCACGAGATGGCCTGTTGTGTGTGCTGTGCACGGGTCTTCCTTCTCATCCTCCACCATCTTTGCTGTCCTTCCCTGACCAGGGGCAGCAGATTCTGTGAGTAGGGCTGGGTCGGGGAGATGGAGTTGGGGTGAAAGGGGGAATCCTCCCTCCACCCGCCTCCCAGCAGAGGACAGTAGGCCATACAACGTCCTTCCTGTGGCCTCCCGCTTGGGTGTGCGGGAGGAGGGCTGGTCTTGAGTTGGGATCAGTGTTGGGAGCAGCCGCTCAGCTGAGGCCGGTTGCTTGGAGGCAGGGTTTGTGGCATTCGGCAGCAGGAGAAGGGAGGGAATGTGAGGAATATCCTGACTCAGCACTCGCCCCCCTTTGTCCGCCTCCCCCCCTACCCTGTCCCCCCAGCCCAGGATAGGCGTTGGGGGAGGACTGATTTGATTGCTGAGAACATGCAGATGGTGGAGGCCTAGCTTCCCCTCCCACCCTCATTCCCATTCTGAGTCCCCCTGAGCTGTACTTGGAGAGGTGACTGGGGACAGAGTGGAGTCAGGAACACTGCCGCCCTCCCCTCTAGAGATACTGGGGAGGCAAGGAGGGCAGCTGAGGGAGGGGGACGTGGAGAGGGGTGCCTTTTGACATTGTCATTGCTATGAATATCAGTGACATGCCAAGGAATGTCCCATACATGGAGAGGTTTACTCCTCTGTGGGGACAAGCTGGGGGACAGGATGAGGGGAGGGCTTGGCTAGGGAGTAATGTGGGGGAGGGGTATTAAGAGTGAGCAGACAGTGGCCAGAGCCTGGGGGACCAGCCAAGTGGGAGATGGAAGCCGCTTTAGTGGATTCTAGATCTTTCCCTAACTTGATTATAGGCTTCATTAAGGCAGGGACCATCTCATAACATCTCTTAATCATCTGACAACCCCTCCGCAGGGCTGGATGCATAGTAGGCATTCTGCCCAAGCTTCATCTTGATCATGCTTACATGATTTTTAAAGTGGTCTCGTAATATCGGGTCCCCCAAATTAAACTCACACCCATAATCCTGGCTATTGACATTTCTCCCTGTGCCTTCCAGTGTCTTTATAGGTAAAAACTTACGTAAGGCTGACTTATGTAAACTCAGCCTGAGTCAAGCTTTTCCAGCAGCTTTGGCAAGAGAGCACTGGCTGATGGGGTGTAAACGCATGTGTCATGCTCTCTGCTCCTTCGTTCTGAAATAACCCTTGTTCACAGGCAAGGGGAGCTGTGACACCCTCACTGGGCAGGTTTCTGTCCTCCCCTGTGTTTACATTGCTGTCAGGCAGATACCTGCTTCGTTTATCTCCTGACTTGACGGGATTCTGACTTACATAAAAACGGACTTATGTAAGATTTGCCAGAATGGATGGAATACTAATGTGATTGGGGATTGCATGTGTTGGTTGACTTTGTGTGCAGATCCCCAGCCATCTTGAGCTGGAAAACCCAAATTTAACACCAAAAAACCCTTCAAAACACCCCAGAACTCTCGAGGACAGTTGTTGTAACATGGGTATTCGTCATTTGAGGAAATCTGTGAAGGCAACAGTCTATGATGAAGTTAGGAACAATTTGAAATGAAATCATCTATCACTAATCTCCATAGTGGGCATCCCTGGTGGCTCAGCAGTAAAGAATCTGTCTGCCAATGCAGGAGACGTGGGTTTGATCCCTGGGTCAGGAAGATCCCTTGGAGAAGGAAACAGCAACCCACTCCAGTATTCTTGCCTGGGAAATGCCATGGACAGAGGAGCCTAGCAGGCTGCAATCCACGGAGTCACGAGAGTCAGACACAACTTCTTGACTAAACCTCCACCACCATCTCCATGGTATCTACATAAGTTGGAAAGAACAATAGCAAATGTATTCAGGAATCGTATTCACTTCACTAAGTGAGCTGCGATGTTCATTGCAGTGTTATTATTTAAAGTGAAAGAACTAGGATCCACTGGGGGACGTTGTCTATAATCTGGGTAGATGATGCCACTATTTAACTGCACTGTGCAGATCAGTGGGGGCAGTGTGGGTGAAAAATGGGAAGGGAAGACATTAGAATGTTAGAATGTTCGCTTGTGAAAATCCAGTGGTCCTTGATAGGAGGAGGGGGAAGGGTAGGTGGCAGGAAGGAGCCACACTGATGGTCTCGTATCTAGTGCTGGAATTCCATTCTGAGAGCAAATAAGTTAGTGTCTGGCTTTGAGATCTGCATGAGGGTGGTGGGGAGAGGAGGCTGGCAGCAGGCAGAGCATGCAGACTCCCATGCGCAGAAGCTTCTCTGGGTGGGATGTGAGAGAGAACTGGGAGGCTCTTCCCTTGTGTGAGTTGAGATCCTCCTTGCAGTGGTTTCTGACCCATCCTTTCTTTGTCTCTCTCCAGTTTAATTGTTCACTGAGCCCAGGGCAGCTGAGCCTAGATCTTCAAACTGCAGATCCAGGGACCCTAATTCCCAACCCCTAAATCTGGACCTGAGGTCTGACAAGTCCCAGAAGAGCTGTGGGGATTATGAAGCAGGAGATACAATAATCAGGACCTCCAGGAAACCAGAGCCTGAGCAGAGAAGCTGGGGGCCCACTCACACCTCCCCTCCCCTCCTCACTGTGCCCTCCTGCCTCCCCCGCCTCGGGGAGCAGAGAGCCATCAGCCCAAGGCGTCCCTGGGTCTCCGTAGCATCCTCCAGCCGGGTACTTCTCCCAGAGCAACGTGCTGAGAAAGCACTTGTGAAGATGGGGGCAGGGGTGGGGGCAGAGGTCAGGGTGCTTTTTAATTTCTCGTTAGCAATGACAGCTGTAGAACTCAAGCAATTAAGGAGGAAGACTCCTCCAGGATGCCAGAGGCCACCCCACCCCCCAAGCTGCNCCAGAGCAACGTGCTGAGAAAGCACTTGTGAAGATGGGGGCAGGGG
This sequence comes from Neotragus moschatus, assembly GCA_006410615.1. Classification (NCBI taxonomy): domain Eukaryota; kingdom Metazoa; phylum Chordata; class Mammalia; order Artiodactyla; family Bovidae; genus Neotragus; species Neotragus moschatus. Next base: position 225,954 of record SJYA01002804.1, on the reverse strand, counting down.
TGGGGGCAGAGGTCAGGGTGCTTTTTAATTTCTCGTTAGCAATGACAGCTGTAGAACTCAAGCAATTAAGGAGGAAGACTCCTCCAGGATGCCAGAGGCCACCCCACCCCCCAAGCTGCGCACATCTGCCTCCCTTCCTCCTCTTCCATTACACCCCTCATCCTCCTGGGTCACCCTCACCCACCTCCACCCCCACCCTGCACATGCGCACATACATAGAGGCTTCCCCTCTCTAGGTCCAGGAAGCTGTGGACTGCAACTATGGGGAGGCAAGGATTGCACAGGGAACCATTTCTCTGGGTTTCAGTAACGGGAACAGGACAGATGGAGCAGGGAGAATCTGATGGATCAGAAGATGGCTTCTCCATCACTTACTCCTGGGGTGTGTTGGACTTAAACTGTCTTTGGAGTTGGTAATGAGGTTGGGGACATGAACATGACCAAGGTCATAGCAGCCTTCCCTGCACCTCTTGACTGAGTGGCCACCCCTCCAGCCCGGTGTGACCTTCGGGGGTGCTGGAGAAGGGTCTCAGGCGGAGAGGATGGGAGGAGCTTTTCTTTTATTCGGTTAAGATCTCCGGACACTTGACATCTCTCAGGTTTCCTCTCCATCTTCTCACCGGGAGTTTCTCCCAGCAGCTGCTCTGGATCCTGCCCATTTCCTAGACTCTAGTTCTGTTCCCAGCTGTGGCGGGGAGGGTATGTGTGTTCAATACTATTCTTTTATTAATATCAGTCCTGCTGCACAGGCAAGGCTGTGCTTTTGGATGTGGTACTGCTGCTGCTGCTCAGTCGCTTCAGTCGTGTCCGACTCTGTGCGACCCCAGAGATGGCAGCCCACCAGGCTCCCCCATCCCTGGGATTCTCCAGGCAAGAACACTGGAGTGGGTTGCCATTTCCTTCTCCGATGCATGAAAGTGAAAAGTGAAAGAAGTCGCTCAGTCGTGTCCGACTCCTTGCAACCCCATGGACTGCAGCCCACCAGGCTCCTCCATCCATGGGATTTTCCAGGCAAGAGGAAAGCTCTATATCCCAGTCCAAACATCTCACTCCACCCACCAGCTGATAGTTGAACCCTTACCATTAACATTTGCTTCCTTTAAGGCTATCACTATGTCAAATTGCGTACACCTTTGGGAAGGGAACCCCTTTATTGTGAACAAAAGATGTGACAGCTGATAATAGATGAAGGAACAACTGGGGTGGGAGTTGTATGCTAGCCAGGATTCCAAGGCGCAGGGAGGGATTGGGGGTAATAGGTTTATAGAGAAGATAGACACACTTCATAGCTTTCCTCTGCTTCTGATTAAGTCTTTAGATCATGGGAGAATGGTAACCCAAACTGGTCTTCTCTGACCTAGAAGAAAAGGAAGCCTCCAAATTCTCACGGTCATGACCATTATCAGCAATAGCCTCATATAGACATGGCATATCAATGGTGCTACAAAGAAACTTAACACATGGCTCTTGCCCTCAAGATGCTCACAGCCTGGTGTGGGGGCACCCAGCTTACCCAAGTGACCAATGAAGAGCCTCTGAAAGTCTTATAGAAAGGGCTTACATTGCCAAGTGTTATCTTAGAGGTATTAGCCAGGTGGCAGACCAAGGAGGATTTGAAGCAGAGAAGAGGTAATGGTTAAGTTCTTAGGGAGCCCTTGCCCTTATGCAGGTGCGAGCAGAAGAGGCCTCAGTTATGCAGATAGTAGTGAGAACATGAAGTCTGGGACTTACAGAGGGGCATTTTGGAAAATGAATCTCCAGGACTCCAACTATGGGGTAGACGGGAGAGGCATGAATTGAGTGTGAGTCTAAGGTTCAGAGCCTGGGAACCTGGGTGATGGTGGTATTACTGGCAGTGGAAGGGAAGGTCTGGAGGAGCTGTGTTTGGATGGAAGGTGAGTTCTATTTTAGCATGTTGCGTCTGAGGATGTCATTTCCCATAGGAGAGGACAAAACATACATGTATAAAGTGCAACTTCTTCTTAAAGAACTTGCACATATATCAGTCCTTCACCACGGTAAATACAAGAACCTAGACATTTTCCCCCCAAACTTGCCTTTGATCAAAATGTTTTAGCTATTTGTCCACAAATAGTGCCTGGGTGTTCACATGGCATCTGGCTCAGTCTTGTGGAGGGGCGTTGGGTTTACCTAGACTGTTGGGTTTATGCCTTCAGGGAGCTTACGATCTAATTGGGGTGACATAAAACTCATAAAAAGACTACCTGTACCTATGGCTTCTCCTCATACTGAGTGTATTAGTTGTCTATTGCTCTTTAATAAGCAACCACCGATTTAGTGTTAATACCTTAAAGCAACATCCAATTATTAGCTCACAGCTCTGTGAGTTAGGAGTCTGGCATGGCTGGCTGGGTTCTCTGCTTAGGGTATTGCAAGGTTGAAATCAAGGTGTTGGCTGGACTGAGATTTTATCTGGAGGCTCTGGGGGAAAATCTACGTTCAGTCTCATTCTTATTGTTGGCAGAATTTGGTTCTTTGTCACTGTAGGACTGTGATTCCGTTTCCTTGCTGGCTGTCAGCCAGGGATGGTGCTTTGAGCTCCTAAAGGCTGCCTATATTCCTTGCCATGTGAGCCCCTCCATATTGAAGCCAGCAATGGAACATTAATGCCTCATGCCTTAAATCTCTGACTTCTTTGACCAGCCAAAGAAAGCTCTGCTTTTTTCCCCCATTTTTTTTTAATGTGGTAGATTACACATAAAATTTATCATGTTAAGCATTTACAATTGTACAGTTCAGCTGTGTTAAATACAGTCACAATGTTGTGTAAACATCCCCACTGTATGCTTCCAGAATTCTTTCATCTTATAAAACTGAAGCTGTATCCCCATTAAACAATAATTCCTNGGCATGAATTGAGTGTGAGTCTAAGGTTCAGAGCCTGGGAACCTGGGTGATGGTGGTATTACTGGCAGTGGAAGGGAAGGTCTGGAGGAGCTGTGTTTGGATGGAAGGTGAGTTCTATTTTAGCATGTTGCGTCTGAGGATGTCATTTCCCATAGGAGAGGACAAAACATACATGTATAAAGTGCAACTTCTTCTTAAAGAACTTGCACATATATCAGTCCTTCACCACGGTAAATACAAGAACCTAGACATTTTCCCCCCAAACTTGCCTTTGATCAAAATGTTTTAGCTATTTGTCCACAAATAGTGCCTGGGTGTTCACATGGCATCTGGCTCAGTCTTGTGGAGGGGCGTTGGGTTTACCTAGACTGTTGGGTTTATGCCTTCAGGGAGCTTACGATCTAATTGGGGTGACATAAAACTCATAAAAAGACTACCTGTACCTATGGCTTCTCCTCATACTGAGTGTATTAGTTGTCTATTGCTCTTTAATAAGCAACCACCGATTTAGTGTTAATACCTTAAAGCAACATCCAATTATTAGCTCACAGCTCTGTGAGTTAGGAGTCTGGCATGGCTGGCTGGGTTCTCTGCTTAGGGTATTGCAAGGTTGAAATCAAGGTGTTGGCTGGACTGAGATTTTATCTGGAGGCTCTGGGGGAAAATCTACGTTCAGTCTCATTCTTATTGTTGGCAGAATTTGGTTCTTTGTCACTGTAGGACTGTGATTCCGTTTCCTTGCTGGCTGTCAGCCAGGGATGGTGCTTTGAGCTCCTAAAGGCTGCCTATATTCCTTGCCATGTGAGCCCCTCCATATTGAAGCCAGCAATGGAACATTAATGCCTCATGCCTTAAATCTCTGACTTCTTTGACCAGCCAAAGAAAGCTCTGCTTTTTTCCCCCATTTTTTTTTAATGTGGTAGATTACACATAAAATTTATCATGTTAAGCATTTACAATTGTACAGTTCAGCTGTGTTAAATACAGTCACAATGTTGTGTAAACATCCCCACTGTATGCTTCCAGAATTCTTTCATCTTATAAAACTGAAGCTGTATCCCCATTAAACAATAATTCCTCCTCCCCCCCTCCTCCTGGCCCTTGGCCACTACCATTCTACTTTTTGCTTTTATGATTTTTCAAAAAAAATTTTTTTCACCACATCCCATGGCACGTGGGACCTTAGTTCCCAATCAGGGATTGAGCCTGCACCCCCTGCACTGGAAGGCAGAGTCTTAACCCCTGGACCCTCAGGGAAGTCCCTTGCCTGTGTGATTTTGACTGCTCTAAGTACTACATATACGTGGAATCGTATAGTACTTGCCTTTTTGTGACTGGCTTATTTTACTAAGCATAGTGTCCTCAAGGTACATCCATGCTGTAGCATATTAAAGGATTCTGATATCCTGAATGATAGCGCATTGTATGTTTATACCACATGTTGCTTATCCATTCATCTACTGATGGACACATTGGTTACTTCCACGTTTTAGCTATTGTGAGTAATGCTGCTATAAACTCAGTATACAAATATCTCTCTGAGACCCTGCTTTCAATTCTTTTGGGTATATGCCCAGACATAGAATTTCTGGATCATATAATAATTCTGTTTTTAATCTCTTGAGGACTCTCCATACTGTGTTCCACAGTGACTGTTATCATTTTACATTCCCCGCAACCGTGCATAAGCTTTCAATTTCTCTATGTCCTCATGAACACTTATTTTCTGTTTTTTTTTAATAAAAAATATTTATTTTTTTAATTGAAGGATAATTGCTTTACAGAATTGTGTTGGTTTCTGCCAAACATCAACATGAATCGGCTGTAGATATACAAATGTCCCCTCCCTCTTGAATCTCCTCCCACCTTTTTATGAAATAGCCATCCTAATGGATGTATAGTGGTATCTCACTGTAGTTTTGATTTACATTTCCCTAGTGAATAATGATGTTGAACACCTTTTCATATGCTCATAGGCCATTTGTATATCTCTGGAGAAATGTCTCTTCAAGTTTTTGCCCATTTTTGAATTGGGCTGTTGGTTTTTCATTGTTGAGAAAACTACTTTTAAAAGGTTCGTGTTCAAACTGAGTGAAGTAAGTCAAAGACAAATATCATATGATAGCACTTATACATGGAATCTTAAAAAATAATAGATGTAGATGGATCTATTTACAAAACAGAAATAGAGTCACAGATGTAGGAAATATGGTTACCAAGGAGTGAGCGAGGGAGGCATAAACTGGGAGATAGGGACTGACATATAATGTATGTGTGTGCTAAGTTGCTGCAGTTATGTCTGACTCTGCAACATTATGGAGCTCGCCAGGCTCTTCTGTCCATGGGATTCTCCAGGCAAGAATACAGGAGTGGGTTGCCGTACCCTCCTCCAGGGAATCATCCTGACCCAGGGATCGAATCCGCATCTCTTATGTCTCCTGCATTGACAGATGGGCTCTTTACAGTAATGCCTCTTGAAGAAGCCTGACTTATATACACAGTGTGTGTGTACTTAGTCGCTCAGTCATGTCCTACTCTTTGCGACCCTGTGGACTGTAGCCCACCAGGATCCTCTGTCCATGGGGCTTCTCCAGGCAAGAATACTGAAGTGGGTTGCCATGCCCTCCTCCAGGCATATACATGCTACTGATATATAAAACAGATAACTAATAAGAACTTACTGTATAGCACAGGGAACTCTACTCAATACTCTGTAATGATCTGTATGGGAAAGGATCTAAAAAATGAGTGTATATATATATATATATATGCCTGATTCACTTTGGTGTAGAGCAGAAACTAACACAACATTGTAAATCAACTACACTCCAATAAAAATTAAATTTAGACAAAGATTTGTGTGACTAGGTCCGGCTCACTGGAACAGCCTCTCATTTCAAGAGTCATCTGTGCCATGTAATAGAACCTAATCGCGGGAGTGAGAGCTGTCCTGGGGTTGCACAGAGTGTGTGCACAGCAGGTGAGGAATCCTGGGAGGCTATCCCAGAGTTTTCCCTACCACACTCGGAGTTAAATACGAAGTTTCTACAGCACAATTAGACTTCACATGCTCTGACCTCCTAGCTTCCTCTCTCCCCAGCCANGTCCTGGGGTTGCACAGAGTGTGTGCACAGCAGGTGAGGAATCCTGGGAGGCTATCCCAGAGTTTTCCCTACCACACTCGGAGTTAAATACGAAGTTTCTACAGCACAATTAGACTTCACATGCTCTGACCTCCTAGCTTCCTCTCTCCCCAGCCATGTAGACATTCTCTGCTGCTGCTGCTGCTGCTAAGTCGCTTCAGTCGTGTCCGACTCTGTGCGACCCCATAGACGGCAGTCCACCAGGCTCCCCTGCTCCTGGGATTCTCCTGGCAAGAACAATGGACATTCTCCCTTTCCCTCAAAAACAAGCAAGTTCCAACTTCGAGTACTTCATGCTTGCTGCTCTCTCAGACATTCCGTGACCTCCCATATTTCCTCCATGTCTCTGTTCAAAGCTGGCTGTTTGCTGAGCCCGTTTGAAATAGAAATAGCTCCATTCAGCCTGCTCAGTTTCTGTCCCCTCTCATCTTGTTTTATTTTTCTGCTTAGCATTTGTTACTGCCTGGCATCTTATACACGTATCTGCCTACAAGGCATCGCCTTGTGTCCTTCAACTAGAACTCAGCTCACTGAGGGTGTTAACTTTGTTTTATTTGCTGTTCTATCTCCAGAGCCTAGAATAGTGTTCAACACTTTCAGAGACTCAATATTTGTTGTATGGATGATTGGATGTGTTTTTGTACCTCTTGAGAGCTTTTGAGTTGGAAATTTTATTCCAGAGCACAAAACAGATGAAAACTTGTTCTTGTTTTATTTTTGTTTTAAACATTTTTAAAAATTAATTAATTAATTTGGCAGTGCTGGCTTCTAGTTGTGGCACAAGGGCGCTTCCGTCTACATTGCAGCGTGTGGGACCTTTCAGTTGCAGCATGCAAACTCTTAGTTGTGGTGTGTGGGATCTAGTTTCCTGACCAGGAAATCCAACCTGGGCTCCATACGTTGGGAGTGTGGAGTCTTAGCCACTGGATTACCAAGGAAGTCCTTGCTTTACAGTTTAAAATTTTTAATGACTAAAAACTTTTATTTTATTTTTTTTTCTGCATGTGCTTCATAGTTTCAGGATCTTAGTTCCCTGACCAGGGACTGAACCTGGGTGACGGCAGTGAACGCATTAAGTCTAAATCTCTGGATGATCAGGGAATTCCCGAACTTAAAAAATTTTAACTAGAGCAAATTAAGCACAAAGTAGCAGAAGAAAGGAAATAATAAATATCAGAAAAAATTAATGAAGCAGAAAACATTATAGAAGATTGGAGGAGATCAATGAAGCCAAAAACCACTTTTTAAGATCAATGAAATGAATAAACATCTAGTCAGATTTTGAGCAGAGAAAAAGAGAAAAGACACAGATTACCAGTATCAAGAATTAGGGGTGACTTCACTATAGACTTTACAGACACTTAAAAGATAATAAGAAAATATTATAAATAGTTTTACTCTAATAATTTCCATAACTTAGATAAAGTAAACAAATTCCTTGAAGACACAAACTATAGAAGTTTACTCAAGAAGAAACAGATAATCCAAATAGACCTATGTCAATTTTTAAAAAAATTGGATTTGTTGTTGAAACCTCTCCCAGAAAAAAAAACTCCAGGCCCAGATGACTTTACTGATGAACTTTGCTAAACATTTAAGGAAGAAAAAAAATCAATTCTACACAAGTTTTCTAGAAAATTATAAAGGAAAATCTCAACTCATTCTATGAGGCCAACATTACTCTGATAGCACAACCAGACAAAGATATTACAAGAATGCAAAGTTATAGACCAGTGTCCCTCATGAGTGTTGATGCAGAAATTATTAACAAAGCTTTTGTAAATCTAGTTTAATTCTATCTTTATATATATGCTAACACATCATGGCCAAGTGAGATTTATCCTAGGAATGAAGATTGGTAACACTTTAAAAAAATCAATGTAATTCACTACCTAATTAAAAAAGAAAAAAAAATGACCATCTTAATATAGGTAGAGGAAGCACTTGACAAGATTCAATAACCATTACTCATAAAAGAATTTCAACAAACCAGGAATAGAGAAGAACTTTCACAACCCGATAAAGAGCCTGTATCAACAGAACCTGTGACAGTAAGAGTGAGTGTTTTTTCCTCTAAGATCAGGAATAAGACAAGTATGTTTACTCTTACTGCTTCTATTCCACATCGTACCAGAGGTTCTAACAGTACAATAAGCCAATAAAAATAAATACAAGGCATTTAGATGGGAACGGAAGACGTAAAATTGTCATTATTTGCTGACAACGTGATTATCCATGTAGAAACTCTGACGGAATTTGCAAAGAAGCTACTAGAACTAATAAATGGATTTAGTAAGGTTGCAAGATATGAGCTAGATATACAAAAATCAATTGAATTTCTATATATTAGTAATAAACAATTGGAAACTGAAATTTAAAATAATACTTAAAAAAATGATTATCCATTGCACTGGGATCTCAGAAGTTCTTCAGTTCTTTTTTAGAGCATGTCATTAATGATGTCTTGCCCTTAGTTTCTCTGTTTCTCCAGCTAGTTGGATGTTCTCCTGTTATTTGGTTATTATTGCCTGATCTTGTCCCCCAATTTTATTGCACAGTCATTCAAAATTTTCCATCCTTTTGTTACATTCCCTCCACCTTATACACATTTCCTTAGCTTTGTTTTCTAAACGTCTACTGAGTTTGTTTTTTATTTCTGCTATGACATGTTCGATTTTTAAAACCTCTCTCATGTTCTCTTTTTAGAAAACACTATTCTATTTTTGTTTCATTTTTCCAATATTTTTTCTTTATCATGCTCAAGATATAATGATAATGTTATTTTTAAGCTTTCTTCTTCCTACATAGGCTCAGCTTCCTCCAAGTCATAGCTTTCCTCAGATGTGCCATAAGCCTTCGTTGTCTGCTAATTTTTAAATATAAGGGTCTGAAAAGCTGGTTGGAAGTTCTGTGTGTATGTGTGCGTGACTGTGTGTGGGCTGTTGTCTGTGAGTCTCACACTAGGGTGATCTGGTTGGAATATTTCATTTTGAAGCCTCTGATGTTAGTATCCTTGGTCTTTCCCTCCTTTCAGGTTGTTCCAATTTCCCAGAGGTAAACCCTCCAGTTTCCATCCTGGGGGACAATGGCCAGTGTTCTGGGAATTCCAGTGGGTCAGAGGACCCAGGTCTCAGCATCCACTAGATGAACATTTTCAGTGAGATACTCCTTCCTTCAGTGTTTCCTGGAATTTCCTTGTTAGAGACCTGTTTTCCCCTCACCAGGGAACCGCTTCAATCCTTTGACTGGCTATATTTGGTAGGGGAACAATCTGATTGCTTTAAATTAATTAATCAATTATTTCATTTATTATTTAAAAAAATATTTATTTGACTATCCTGGGTTGGGTCTTAATTATGGCATGCAAACTCCTTAGTTTTGGCATTCTGGGTATAGTTCCCACCAGGGATCAAACCCAGGTCCTCTGTATTGGGAGCTTGGAGTCTTAACCACTAGAGCACCAGGGAAGTCCCTCTGACTGCTTTTAAAAAACACATTCCCAGTCCTCTTTATTTACTCAGTCCACTTCAGGCTCACTTCCCTGGGTAACTGATGTCACCAATTCCTGCGCCTTTGGCAGATTCTGAGATATAGGCTTGGTGGGAATGGTTTTCATCACCACCTGTTTCATATTCTTTACTCTTCTTCCACTGCTTTCTAGCTTCCAAAATTTTGTTGCTGTGCTCTCTCTTTCTTCCTGTCCTTGTGGGTATATACCTTAAGAAGCAAAATCATGAAAGAAAAGTTTAGAAAGCCTTTCACTTTGATTTAGTGGAGTTTCAGGAAAGAGCAAAAGTGGATGCAGGTGTTCAGGCTGGCATCTTTTCCTAGAAGTTGCTTTAATCCTTTATTAGAGGCTTTTTTATTATTACCAGTTCCCCATAATCATAGGCCATGTATATTCTGCTCAGGAGTTATCTTGTACGTTCCAAGAGGGCAGAAATTGTGTTAGTCTGTTTTACATAGTATTTCATCCAGGGGTTGGTATGTAAGAAAGTATCAAGAAATATTTACTGAATTTATGAATCAGCAAATGAGCAAATGAAGTGGCTTCAGAACCTTTATTCCGTTCAAAAATTTCCTCAACGATATCAGGATTTCATCTTTGGGAACTGAATAGTATGTGGAAATAGCCAAAAGTTATTTAATGCCAAGATGTGTGACCCAGAAGAGTGAGCAAAATGAACAGGTAATAACAACACCTTTTTTTTTTTTGTTCAAGACAAGGTGTGGCACCAAATTATGAGATTGATTTCCTTGTTTGGTGTACAATGAAGTCTGAGGTCAATTCACAAAAAGAAATAGAATCCACGGTGTTTTGAGCAAACTTGATTTTGTTGGCCAAGGTGTGTAAAGCTCCATTTTCAGGATATATAGGATTTTGCAGATAGTCTGGAAGCAAATGGTATATGATTTGGGGCAAGTTGTGTAGGTGGCAGAAGGTTTTGCCTTCCAAGTCAGAAAAACCAAAGTTGGACGGGAAGAGGTCTCGGGGTTCAAAGATGATTCTAAGTCTTTGGGTGGCTGAGGTGTGACTGGCAGGGTAAGAGAGTGCAGAAGGCAGCTTTCGGGGAAAACACAGCCTAGTAGACAGGAGGGAAGGGGTACTGGGAGAAGCTGCTTCCCTGTGGCCAGAGTGGGGTTGGCAACCGGGAACACTGCTCTATCCTGCTCAAAATGACATCACCATAGCCTGACATGTTTATAAGCACTCACTCCATGTCAACTCCTGTGCTATCTTTTAAAAAATATTTATTTATTTATTTGGCTGTATCAGGGCTTAGTTGTGGCACAGGCTCCTGGTTGTGGAGTGAGGGCATAGTTGCTCTTTGGCATGTGGGATCTTAGTCTCCTGCTTTGACAGGTGGATTCTTAACCCTTGGACCGCCAGGGAAGTCACCCCTGTGCTCTATGTATACACGTCACCTCATCAGGTTCTTGCCATAGTTCTGTGGAATCGGTAGTGTTATTGTCTCCATTTTCTTTTTTGAAATAGTTTCTTTCTTTTTTATTTTTGGCTGTGCTGGGTCTTCATTACTGCGAGGGCTTTTCTCTAGTTTTGGAGAGCAGGGGCTACTCGCTGGTTGCCAGCCTCGAGCTTCTCACAGTGGTGGCTTCTCTTGCTGCCTAGCACAGGCTCCAGGCTGCACGGGCTTCAGTAGCTGCGGCTCCCAGGCCCTAGAGCACAGGCTCAGTAATTGCGGCACTGCGCCCGAGCAAGGGCCCAGCTGCTCTGTGGCATGTGGAATCCTCCTTGATCAGAGGTTGAACCCATGTCTCCTGCATTGCCAGGTGGACTCTCTACCACTCTGCCACCAGGAAAGCCCTAGCCCCATTTTCTAGGTAAGAAAACTGAATCAGAAGGAGAGAAATAACGACAAAAGGAAGATGGCAAAAGAGAACAAAGCCGTGACCAAATTTTATTATAACAGCTGGGGATCCATGGGGGTATGTGCGAAAACCAGTCAGTGAAATGTTTTCTGGTGATTACTCCATGTAATATTTGCTGACTGACCAATGTTGCCCATTGAATTATAAAAAAGTTGCTAAATTGATGATCAACAGAGGGAAAGTTAAGTTTCTCCTATAGACAAAATAGAACTAGGATCAACTTGAACATTCTGGTGATCAAAGTAAGTGATTTTTCTGGGATGAATATTTTTTCAACTTCATTGGCTATTTTTTTTTTTTTTTCCCTAGAATCATAGTGAGCAAGGCAACACCTGAGGTCTCTGGTCTCACTCTGAATAGTGTGGGATCAGGACCCCCGCCCCCCCCCCGCCAACTGGACTCTGGTTTGAAACCCTGAAATCATTTGACTGAAGTTATGATATTATTTTGCTTTCCTGTTATTTCCTTCTTAGAGTATGAAAAGGAAATTCTGGTTTTCAGTTCATTCTTTTATTCAAACCATAGCGGTTTGCACTCTTAAGAGTGCAGGTTTTGGGGCCAGACAGTTTAAATCCCAGCCCTGTTGTTTATTTGCGGTTTGACCTTGGGCAAGTTACTTAAACTCTCCAAACTGTAGTTTTACAGTGATAATTTACGGGGATTAATTAGCTCATGTAAGGCATGCAGTAGGAATGCAGTCAAAGGCAGTGTTTACCACTATCATCGTCATCGCTCACAAAGAGCCTACACGTGGCTTCCTGCACCTACAGGCTTGTGTTAGTCCTTGGGCTGGGGTCGGGGAGATACAGACCACTGGAAAGTGCAGCCCCTTCTGTATAAGTGTGCTTGGAGAGAGTCCACTTACACACACACCCCAGAGAGCTAACTGCATTGAACAGCACATTGAGGCTGGCCCAAGAGGTATAGACAGTTCATGCTGTAAGAGCTTTGGGGAGACCACGGAACAAAAGTGGTTCTGAAAGTCTTGTTTAAAGAGATACATTTTTCAACTGATGGAGCATAGACCAGGAAGAAGAAACAAGCAATATGTGTGTTTGGGGCTATCAGAAGACTTGTTTGGCTGGAATGGGACCTTTACATAGGGTGACAGTGGGAAATAAGGCTGCAACGTAAGCTGAAGCCACACACACAATAGCATTATTGACAATGGGAATAGCAATCACCATTAATTTAGTTTCTACCGTGTGTAGGCCAGGTGCTTACGCTTCATCCTTTTCATATATTTTCTCATTCAATTCTTACTATAACCCTGTAGTATGGGTATTATTATTACAAGTTTTCAAGGAAACAGAACTTTAGAGAGGTTGGGTAACTTGCCCAAGGACTCACAGCTAAAAATTGGCAGACCCACAATCTGGATACACAAATATGCATGCAGACAGTGACACAGACAGGTAGACACGGGGACCTAGGCTCAGTTCACAAACAGCTGTGTTCCTCCTCATCCCCTCCCCTCTCGCTGAGTTGGGGGTTAGCTCTTTCCTTTGAGGGATCCAGTGTGAAAAAGAGGCCCTTCTGCTTCCCCACCCCACTTCTGCCTCCCATATGCCTGTGGCTTTAGTCCCCAGGACAGGCAGCCCAGAAGGCAGGGCTGGGACTAAGATGAGGGGAACGAGGGTGCAGAATTTATGGAGGCACTCATGGGCAGGGCCAACCCTGCACTCTCCTTAAACTGTGCCCTTGTTGCCTCACCCTAGTTCTGATCCTGGGGAGGGTGGGGGAGCTTTGCAGCTTTGCCCTGTGGGCCAAGAAGCCCCTCGTTATTCCCAGATCAGGGAATAACCAGAAATTCCCAGGGCCCAGGGCACAGCTCTCCTTTCCGTTCCCAGATGAATAGCAGAATAATCTCGGATTGGTTCCAGATAATCTTTCCTCTGATTATACTCATCCTCCTTCAGCACCCCACCCCCCACAGCCTGCTTGTGCCTGTCCTCTGAGCAGCGCCCCTCCCAGACCTGGCCCACACTCTCCTGCCCCTAGATGGTGAGTTTGGCTGCCCAGCCTTTAGCGTGGGCCCCTTTCCCCCAGGGGCAGGTGGGTGGGGACAGCTGGTTGGTTCCAGGGGCCTGTGCCAGGGTCACCGGGGTATGCCCCAAGGGCGGGAAGTCCAGCGCTGCTCTCCCTCGCCCTCTAGAGGCTCAGAGTGGGTGAGGCACGCAGGAGGGGTCCTGGTTGAGGAGGGGGTCCTGGGTGTCTGGAAGGTGTCCGCAGTCAGACCACAGCTTCATCTGAAGCCTGCTGTTGGAAGTGCCCAGTGGGGTTGTGCTGTCGGCTCAGGTAGAAGGGGTTCACGGCCCCCCACCTCTGTCTGGGTCAGAGACAGCCAGAGATGGGGCTCCCTAGTCAGCACCCAGCCAGCTCATCAGGATAGCCTTGCTCCACTTCTCACCTTCCCCGTGGGCAGCTTCAGTGATGCTGGCGGCTACCTCTGCCAGCCCTGGGGTGCATGGGGGACACCTGTGTCCCTGTCCTCTGACAACCAGGAATCTCCAGAAGAGCCTTGGGCCAGGAGGGGAGGTGGGGTGAGGGGTGTGTCCCCAGGTGACTTTGTAGGGAGAGACCTGGGAAGGTG
>SJYA01002804.1:107854-211790 GCA_006410615.1 Neotragus moschatus | reverse complement strand
GGTGGTGGGTGGGTGGGGGGGAATCTTCAATTCCTCCTGCTTGGGGAGAAGAGACGGAGAAGAAGGAGGACGGTGATGTGGAGAAAGCCTGGCAGGGTGGGGGTGGGCTGGACAGAGGCATAGAATTACTTTAATAAATCTTTCCAGGCTAGAAGATTGGGTGCTGGGGACCTGGGCCTCCAGAGGGGGCTGGATGGCTGACCAGCCTTTTTGAAGCACACGTGCACTGCCTCTGTGCTCATCTGCTCCCCTGACCGCCATCCATATACCCCGGCCCTACCTCAGATTGTTCATTATCTGGCTGAGGTATTTGCAGGGCCCGGCCGCACAGCCTTGCTCAAACTTCTCCTTACCTGGTCCTCATTGCAGCAAAAAATTTAAGATGGATAGAGGAAAAAAAGGGACTTCATGGGTGGTTTTTCAGCCTCCATCCCCTCAGGAGACCAGAGATGCCAGATTTGGGATAGAGGCGGAGGGACTTCGGAACGAGTCTCAGAACTTTCCCACCTGCCCGAGGGCCGGGCCAGGAGAGGAGCGAGGGCAGACCTTCTCCTAGAGCCTGCCCAGCTGCCCCCAGGGGAGGGGTAGGCATGACGCCCAGAGAAAAGGCAGAGCTGGCCTGAGTGTCCTGCAGTCTCTGGGGGAGGAGGGCCCCTTGAGCTCAGCCTGCCCTGTGGACACCCCCAGCCTTCCCCTCCCAGTACCTGGGCCCAGGCTGGGTGGGTGTCACTCTACTTCTCAAACAGTGGCTCTGGGCTCCCCTGCCCAATCCGCAGTCACAGTGGAGGGGCAGGCTCTGCCCCAGGGAGGCTCTGTTGAGCCTGGATGAGGCTGGGGTGCCTGGGCAGGGAGCCCTGGGCTGAGGCTCCCTTTCACCCCCTCCCACCAGAGAAGGGGCTTTCTCTCTGTTTCCCACAAACACTTGCTTTGCCACTTGACAGCCTTGTCATTCCATTCCCTGTTGCCCTGCGCTCAGCTCCACCACACCCCTGACAAATTCCTTCCTCCACTTCAGCTCCAAGACTGGAGGCACGGACACCCCACTCAGCTTCTCTCCTAAAAGGTTGGGAGGGGACAGGAGCTAGCTTGTCTTCCTCTCCTCTTGTCTCTCCCCTTCTCTGCCACTTCCTGGCATTTCACCCAGGCTACCAGTCAGTGAGAAGTCTCAAGATAGACCTCCCGCGGCTCTCATCCTTTAATTCCCTCTGGAGAAGATGAGTTTGGTAGGCCCCAGCGTGTTCTAACTCAGATCCTTCTTGCTGCAGTCCCAGCTGTTCTGGTCAATGGCAACAGGCAAACCCAGGCTGTTGTTCAGATCGCAGACTACAGAGTTGGCCCTTTGCTGTCTCCCACGCATTATGTCCTTGTGATCTTCACGCATGCCTGCATGCTCAGCTGTGTCCGACTCTTTGAGACCCCAGGGACTGTAGCCCACCAGGATCCTCTGTCCATGGGATTTCTCAGGCAAGAATACTGGAGTGGGTTGCCATTTCCTATTCCAGGGGATCTTCCTGACCCAGGAACTGAACCTNATGTCCTTGTGATCTTCACGCATGCCTGCATGCTCAGCTGTGTCCGACTCTTTGAGACCCCAGGGACTGTAGCCCACCAGGATCCTCTGTCCATGGGATTTCTCAGGCAAGAATACTGGAGTGGGTTGCCATTTCCTATTCCAGGGGATCTTCCTGACCCAGGAACTGAACCTGCGTCTCTTGTGTCTCCTTTGTTGGCAAGTGGGTTTCTTTCCCACTGCACCACCTGGGAAGCCCTCCTTTGACCTCTAAGAGGTGGTGCCGGAGTGGAGCTCCCTGGTTCTCCCGGCATCTCTTCCAGTCTGCCAGGCCACAGGCCTGAGTATCCACAGCTCTCACCCTGACCCCTTCCTCTGCCTCCCCTACACACCTGGACTGGGAGCCTTAACAGGCGTCAGAAACCAGTCTGCGTCTTCACTCTACAGAGAAGACGTTGAAGTCAGAGGTGGGCTCCAGGTCACACAGCCAGACTGTGACAGTTTCTGGGTGTGAACTCAGGGGTCTGGACCCCGAGTCGCGGCCCCACACAGGCGCCTCTGAGGAGGTCTGCTCAGGAAGCAGCAGTCCTAACTGCAGGGCCTCAGAGACACTCTGTGTGAGGGACTTTCAAGGTAACTCCTGTGGCGGCGGTACTGAGGGGCCCCTCGGGGGATGCCCGGCCTCCCCGCAGCCCCTGTGGGAAGGGCGCTGTGACCCAGATCGGCTTGGCTCTGGAGCAGCTGCATTTCTGGAAACACTCTCTCCTCTCTGTGGGGCCCTGTCATGGGCGGTGGTGGCGGTGGTGTGTGTGTGTGTGCGCGCGTGTGTGTTGGAGTGCACACGTGGTTTTTCAGTCCCTGCAGCCTTCAGCCAGGAGAGCTGAGGAGCGATGGAGAGGAAGAGACTGGCGGTCTTGCCGTGGGGAGAGGGTCACAGAGTCGGGGGTGGGTTGGCTCCCCCAGGGCAATGGTGAGGGCCTGGGGCAGGGCAGACTCACAGTGCCTACCTCTGTCCTCTCTGAAGGCACAGGTCACACTGAGCGCCTGGCGGAGGGGGTCTGGCCGCCCTCTCTGTGCTTCTTCCTTTCTCTAGGATTGCTACCCCAACACCCCTGGTGCCTGGTGGGCAAGGGCATGTCCCATCTCCTCAGAGCTGTCCCTTCTACAGGTTGTCCCCTAGTCCCTGGAGGGCAGGGGGGACATGTGAAGACCATCTTTTCCCCTAGCGAGTCCCCCGCTGCCCTGCCTGCCCCCCACCCCCAACAGTGAGTGGGGAGTGGTCACCTCCCAGCGGGGCGGTCTCAGAGAAGCTGAGGTTTCTGACAGGCTGGAGGAGCACTCGGCCAACAGGACTGGTCAGGAAGTCTTCTGGGATGATGGGAAGCAGTCGAAAGGGGTGGGAGACAAAGAGATGAAGTGGGATGAGATAGTCAAGGGAAGAGAGACCAGAAGGGAAGGAAAATGCTCTGACTACTTGCAACCACCCGTGATCTGGGCACTTGGGAATCCTGGCTGGGGTACCTGCCCATTTTTCAACCATGCCTGGAACCCATGAGCGGTGTGGTCTCTGCTACGTGGGCTACACTTGTGGATGGAGCGTGCAGGGAGTCGTGCCCTGGTCTTCCCGGGAGTGCAGGATATATGGAGGCATTCTGACCAGGGCCCCAGACAGGCCTCCTTCTCGGCTGGGAACTACACATTCCAGCCTAGGGTTGAGAGGAGACTGGGGCAGGGCAGATGCTCAGCTGGTACAGGCTGGCACGGCTACCTGATTGGTAAACAGCTGCTGTTCCAGCCCCTGAGTTCCCCGTATGCCTCTCTGGCCACCCTAGTCCCTTCCTTGGAGGGGAAACTGCCATCCAGAAACTGAGGGATTTACACTTGGCTCAGCACCTGCCCCCAGCTCCATGTAAGCTGTNATTTGAAACAGCTCAGCTGGAATTCCATCACCTCCACTCGCTTTGTTCGTAGTGATGCTTCCTAAGGCCCACTTGACTTCACATTCCAGGATGTCTGGCTCTAGGTGAGTGATCACACCATCGTGATTATCTGGGTCGTGAAGATCTTTTTTGTACAGTTCTTCTATGTCACTGTGTTACTAGGGAATTACACATTAAACCAACAATGAGATACCACGCCACACCGATTAGGATGACAACATCAAATGCTGACAAGGATGTGAAGCAACAGGAACTCATTCACTGCTGGTGAGAATGCAAAATGGTAAGAGTTTGGCAGTTTCTTACAAAGTTTAAATAGTGTTTTTCTAAGATCCAGCAACTGCTCTCCTTACTTGAAACTGTTATGTCCACGCACAAAGGCGTATGTGAATGTTTACGGCAGCTTCATTAATAATTGCCAAAAACCGGAAGCAACCAAGAAGTCCTTCAAAACGCGGATAGATAAAACAGGTACAGCGTTCAGTGCTTGGAAATGAGCAGTCAAGCCCCAAAGCCAGGGAGGAAACAAGTGCATCGTTGCTTTTGAAAGAAGCCAGTCTGAAAGCCATACCATATGATTCCAACTAGATGACATTCTGGAAAAGGCAAAACTAGAGACAGTAAAAAGATCCATGGTGCTCCATTTTTAACGTGCATCCGCATGTGTTACTCAACCCTGCTGCTGGGGAGCCTGGGGCTCGGTCAGATAAGCCTGCACAGTGAATGTGCAGCAAAAGAGGCTTCAGAATTGGAACTCCTGTATTTGTGGTGGGCAGATGTGGTCCCAGGGTCCTGCGGTGGGTCTCTGTGCTAAGGAGCATGCTAACATGTAGTTGCAGGACTGAAAAGGTGATGAGAGATCATCTCGCTCAGCGGTTCCCAGCCCTGGTTATACATTAGAACCACCTGGAATACTCAACCACCCCAGAGATTCTGTTCTAATTGGTCTGTGGGGACGGTGGGGAGGTGTCCAAGCATCGATCCATTTGAAAACAACCCAGATTCATTCCAATGTAGGCCCAGAGCAGAGAACCGCCAATCTAGTATTATTTCCAGACCATCTATGGAATCCTGTTTACGAATATAGACAAGTTCCAAAGAGGGGCAAGAAGAGGGAATGGGCTGCCTAAAACCCAAGTTAATTAGAGTCAAAACCAGGACTGGGTCACTAATCTCTGCTTCCTGGTCCACTTCTTTAAGAATCTTTTTTCTTATTTAATGTCGTGATACTTTTTGAGCCCCTATTGCCCAGGGCTGGCTTAACGAAAATGCACCCAATGGGTTAGCCCCTGCGTTCCTGGAGCCCCCACATTATCTGGAAGACTTGGGTAGCAAACATGCGGGTCATGCACAGTCCCTGAATGTTGGATTTCGCCATGAGTTCCCCACTGAAGGGCAGGCCCTGTGTCTGATGGACGTGATGGCAGGCGTGAGGCACTCATGGAGACATGGTCTGCTTCCTGCATCTGACCCATTTCTGTATATATAACAGGTCCTAGGGTTTCCCTGGTGGCTCAGAGAGTAAAGGATCTGCCTGCAATGCAGAAGATTGGGGTTTGATCCCTGGGCAGGAAAGATACCCTGGAGAAGGGAATGGCAACCAACCCACTCCAGTATTCTTGCCTGGAAAATTCCACGGACAGAGGAGCCTGGTGGGCTATAGTCAGTGGAGTTGCAGAGGTCAGACACAACTGAGTGACTAACGCAAACAGGTCCTGGTCCAGTGAGGCCGCAGTTTGCACCATTTTATGATGATTTACAGAATCTCAGGTCTCATCCTCCTCTCTCTTTAATGGCCCTAAAAGGGGTCNTTCCACGGACAGAGGAGCCTGGTGGGCTATAGTCAGTGGAGTTGCAGAGGTCAGACACAACTGAGTGACTAACGCAAACAGGTCCTGGTCCAGTGAGGCCGCAGTTTGCACCATTTTATGATGATTTACAGAATCTCAGGTCTCATCCTCCTCTCTCTTTAATGGCCCTAAAAGGGGTCACCAGCAGAGAAAAAGCAGGGTTGAGGTTCAGAACCCCAACTCTATCTAGTTGATGCATGCTAAGTTGCTTCAGTTGTGTCCGACTATGCGAGCCTATGGACTGCAACTTGCCAGGCTTCTCTCACCGTGGGATTCTCCAGGCAAGAATACTGGAGTGGGTTGCCATGCCTTCTTCCAGGGGATCTTCCCCACCCTGGGATTGAACCCCTGTCTGTTACATCTAACCTGCATTGGCGGGCGAGTTCTTTACTACTAGCACCACCTGGGAAGCCCCGTTTATATTTAGACCTTGGAAAAGTTCCTGAACTTTTCTGGGCTTATTTTTCTCTTTGGGAAAATGGATGCCATGATACTTGCTCTCTGGTTACTTCACTGCATTGTAAAGACCCACCAAATCATAGGAGAGTATGCACATCAAAGTGCGTTTTGAGTAGTTAAGTGGTGATGAGTGGTTTTAATTGCTATAAGGGCCAACACTGAATGTTCATATTGGGCCAATAGCTGACCAGCTGTAGCTTATCCAATAAACTCTACAGGAACTTTGCAACTTTTTTCCCCCCATTTTAGGGATGAGGAAATTGATGCCCTGACAGGTTTAGTTACTTTCCTAAGGTCTGACAACCTCTGACAGAGCTAAGGGTCAGTACTGGGCTTGCTGGCTGACACCTGAGTTCACATGTTCAACCATCATGCTTTATCGCCCACCTGGCAGCAGAACACTTAGATTCTGGGCCTGGCTGTGCTTTCTATATTCTTAGGGAAGTTTACCCGTCTATAAAATGGAATAGAGAAGGAAGTCATTTTGTAATCTCTGATGTCTTAATGGTCAGAGGGTGTGTTCTCAAATGGTTTGTTGCATTGTATCTGCCCCGGTGGTCCCTTCCCCACCACGGAAAGTTTTGGAGCTATCCAGAAAGACAGTTTAGGCCTTAATGGAGGGAATCCAAAGGAGCAGAAGCAGAAAGGCTGCAGAAAAGAGGGGACACACACAGAGCGTCACCCCCAGCAGCTCCGCCAACCTGCACTGAGATTGCCCCAGGCTCCGCTCTGCTTCCCTGGCTTATTGATTGAGGTGATCCTTCTGCCAGAGCCCTGAAGGAGACCAACTTGTGGTCAACAAACAGCTCCGGGGACAGTCGCTAAGCGCTTCCTATCTGCCGGTGCCGTTCTGACTCCAAGGTCCAATGGATCTAGTCAGTCCCCTTCTCAAGGAGTTCACAGTCTCCTGGGGTAGACAGACTTGTAAACAGCTAATGCTAATGCAAGTGTACATGAATATTCAATAGGCAGAAACAGCCTCCGTGCTCTGGGAGCAAAGAGGGAGGATTTGCTGGAAACCTTGAAAGTGGTGTAGGAGAGCAGAGGAAGGGCACTCTGCTGAAGGAACAGTTTGAGCAAAGACACAAGGTACGAAGTGCAGGGCTCATTCTCTGAAGGGCAAACAGCGCAGTAAGGTTAACTCCAAGCAAGTCCCAAGGGAGACAGAGAGATGAGGGTGGAAAAAGAAGGTTAAGGGTTGGGGCCAGACCATGAGGGCCTTGAATGCCAGAATGAGGAGTGAGATGGCCTGGGGAAGGAAGGAAGGATGTGAGCTCTGGAGACTTCTACCTGGGGCCAATTGAGGGGGTGTCCTGACCCACACCAAGAGAGGACGTGCCCTGAGTTCACCCTTCAAACAAGCAGCATCTTACCCTCGAAGCTTTCCCAGCTTGATGCTTCCAGCTCTGCCATCCTTCCCTCCCCCAGCCAGTCCTATAAGTGGGTCCAGATGGTCATTCCTATTTTAGGTCGGGGTGTGTGTTGGGGGAGGGGTAGCTATGAGCTCTATCAATCCTTTCCTGAGCTGTCTGTTAGAGGAGCTTCTTCCAGGACACTGCTGTGATCCTCTGAGCCTGGAAGGGAGTGTTAGGCCTTGGTGGAGATACCCCATCTGTCTGTGCGTGATAGGGGTGGCAGCAGCAGAGGAGGCAAGGACACGGGCCAGGGAGGCTTTCGCATTGGGCAAGAGGACCAAGGTGATGTGTACAAGTAGGAGGCGGCCCTGTGAACAGGCTGTGATGGGGAACAAGCCTGGGACAGAGGCTCCAGAGGAGTCAGAGAAGGAGCTGGCTTCTCCCTCCAGGTACCTGGAATTCTCCAGGCAAGAATACTGACTCTTTGCGACCCTATGGACCATGGCCTGCCAGGCTCCTCTGTCCATGCGATTCTCCAGGCAAGAATACTGGAGTGGGTTGCCATGCCTTCCTCCAGGGGATTTTCCTGACCCCGGGCATGGCAACCCACTCCAGTATTCTTGCCTGGAGAATCGCATGGACAGAGGAGCCTGGCAGGCTATGGTCCATAGGGTCACAAAGAGTCAGACACGACAGAAGCAACTTAGCACAGCACATGGACCCCTCCAGGTACCTGCCTCTTCTCATGCCCCTGCTTCTGCAGCTGCTTTGACCAAGGGTAAGAGGATGCAGGCCATGGGGAAAGGAGCTGGGGCTCTCTAGTCAGACCCTGCTGAGCACTGTGCCTACCAGTATCCATGGGGCCTTTAAAACTCTTGGGGCACTGCCAGGTAGCAGCTAACAAGCTAGATTCCTGCCCTCAGACTGACTGTAGCTGTCATACTAAGCTTATAAGTATTTGTCATTCATTCAGTTTAGCAAATACTGGTTAAGGAAATGCTCTGTACTAGACAGTAGTAGGCACTGGTTTTACAAAAGTGAAAAAGATAAATACAGTGTTTTCCTTCAAGGAGTTTCCAGCCTAGTGGGAGAGTCCAGCAAGACATAGCCACAAACAGTCTGTGAGGGAAAAGAACAAGGTATTCCAGGAGCTTTCTCATTTAGATTGGGAGGCCAGAGAAGAGTTCTCTGAGAAAGCGACATTTGATCTGTGACTTGAAGGATGAATGGAAGTTAGCCAGTTTGGGAGGCAGTAGGGGCGTTTCAGGTGAAAGAGAACAGTATGTGCCAAGTCTGTGGGGGTATGAAACAGCATGGCCCATGAGCAGAACTGAAAAAGGCTGTAGGACAGTGAACAAGTAGGCAAAAGGGCATGATGCGGGGCCTTGTAAGCCACGGTATATTTGTGTTTTATCTAAAGTGCAATGGGAAGCCACTGAAGGCCGTAGAGTAAATGTGGTGCTTGTGTTAGTACTACCAAATTTGTGGCAGGCTCTGAGAAAGGCCGACTTTGGTGGTTTATTCATCCATATACACAATAAATGTTTAAAGAGCACCCACCAGCCTTTTGCTAGAATTACGAGTTGACAGTGATAGAAGAGGCATGTCTAAGGTATAGATTTTCCTTGGAGACCTTCCTCCAGAAGAGATGAGACAGGTATAGTCAATGAATCAAGATGCAATTTCCTCATTCCACAAACATATACTGTACACCTCTTCTATATCTGTGCCAGGTGCGGGCTGTTGCCCTTCATGGATCACACACGTGGGCCACAGGAGACGCACAAACATACTCTAAAGAATTTTGACTGGGTGAGAATCGTTTTCAGCTGTGATATCTGTGAGGCCTTTATAAAAACATCCATTTAGTCACTCTGTAAATCAGGAACTATCTAGTGGGCATCTGCTCTGCACTAGGAACAGTGCGAGCTACTGAAATTAAGGACCTTAGTGTTCCGTAACAGAGGTAGATGTCTGCCCCACAAATGCATTAAAATATCAGGTGCTAAAAATAGACCAGCATCGAAGGAGGGTAATTCAACGGAAAACAATCTTCCCCAAAATGCACAGCTCCCACCTTTCTGAGTGGATGTAGCCATACCTCTCACCAGCTTAATTTTGAGCTGCTGCCTTCCTTCTCTGTCCTTCCATTTCCCCTTCCCACTCCAGCAGATTCCATTTCTTTTGTCTATCTTGGCACCCGTTTAAAAAGCCCAAAGAATTCAGGATTTGAGCCTATCTTCTTCATGTGATACTGTGTGATCTCAGACAATTACTTAACTTCCCTGAGTCTCAGTTTTGCCGATTGAACAATGAAGGGATGGGGTCACATCTAAGGCTTGTGATTTACTCCAGCCAAGGTGACATTCCCACTCCTGCGTGTTGCTCTGCAAGGCCTTCCTTTCTCTGCACCACCACAAGCACCCATCCTGGAGCCACCTGGCAAACATCAGGACTTGATTCAGATATCTCCAGGCAAGTTTTACCTACTTCTACACATATGCCACACATTATTTTAGCTTATCCTTCCTTTATGCTACCACTACTTCGTGCAAGACCACAGAATGAAAAAGAGAGGGAAACAGACTTGGAGTTGAGTCCTGGCCACTTATCTCACCTCTTAAGCCTCAGTTTCTCACTGGTTCAGTTCAGTCGCTCAGTCGTGTCCGACTCTTTGCGACCCCATGAATCGCAGCACTCCAGGCCTCCNAGAAGGGGGAAGAAGCCAGAGAATGAGATGGGAGTGCGAGCCTCGGGGCTTTGGAGATACATTCAGGTTCTGGGGAGACTGGTTCATAGGGAAAAACGGTGCCCTCCCCTTCCCCAGGGTTTCCTCCCAGGTTTTACTCTTTAGGCAACCTGTGGCTTTACTAGGTATTCCTGAGAACAGAAGCGTTTGGGTGGGGGAGGGTGCTTGGCGCCCTGCGGCCCTTTGCACCACCCCCTGCCCCAGCACCAGCTCACCCTGGTATTTGTCATGTCAGCAGGGGAAGGTCACCATGTTGCTTTTCTCACCCCCAGTCCTTCCCTCCTGCCCCAGTCCACATTTGTCCTCCTGTTTGACCTTAAGACTTGCCCATGGCTTTGGAGCCGGGAGTCAGGGAGGCTGAGAGACTTCACTTGTCCTAGCTCAGCAAGGGGCCGCTGAGAGCTGGGAAAGGGAAATGTCAGGGAGGGGCGGGGACCTGAACAGCATTGCTTTCTAGTGTTTTCCTCCTGTGTTCTGAGTCTCCCTCACCCCCAATATCTGGTCAGTCGTTATCTTCCCTGACTTCAGAATTGGAGCAGCTCTGAGAGGGGGTGCTTTGGGCTGTAGGGAGCCTCTGGAGGTGCCCTGCTCTGTTCAGAAGCCCGGGAGAAGCCAGAGGCTGCAGGCTGGGAGAGATTCCAGGAGGGAGCAGGGCCGGTTGGCTGGGCCTGTGCACCCTTGCCCCTGCCTCTGCCCATTGTTCGCTCTTTGTTTTGTTCTCAGTGGTCCCAGGCTGCACCCATGGCAGAAGGAGGGCAGAAACCCCATGAAGGTAAGTGGCCCCCCAACCTGGCCCCCACCCCTCCTGCACATGGATGGGGTTCCCTGATCCCCTAGCAGATGGGTGGGAAGGTCTGTTGGGGCGGGGTTGTAGGGGTAAAGGGGCATAGGAAACTGGGGCTGGTGATCTAGAAAGGATCTAGAAAGGGGATCTAGAAAGGAAAAGGGTGAGTGCCGAGAGGTTAACCCTTTAGTTCCGGGGGACTCTGACCTACTCAGACCGCTGCTAGAAATAGAACTCGTGGTCTTTTTCCTCTGTTCTTTCCAGTAAAATTTTACTTAGAGAGGAAGCCATGAGCACAGTCAGGAAGATAAATAGTATCCAGGGATCCCAGATGTCAAGGGCAGTGTCCCTTGTTCCCCTCTGCTCCCAGGGGAGGATGAATAGTCCATGTCCCTTCCAACCCAGCCAGGTCCCACTTGTGGGGTCTGTGTGGTGGGGGCTGTGACCCTTGCTGTCTCGATTGCTGGCTGTGCATGAGCTGGAAGTGCAGAGGGTGCAGCCTCATGGAACCCCCTCCCCGCCGGTGTGCATTCCCCTGGGGGTAGAGAGAGGAAGCCCGACAGCCTCCACATGCCCTCCTGAGGAGCAGGTTTGAGTGCTTGTGAACTTCCCTCTCGGCCCAGCAGAGGGCTGGCGGTAGCTCCTGGGAGCCCCGCCCCTCTGCCCAGCCCGAGTCTGCCTGCCTTTTGTTCACTGTGGTTTGGAGTACGGATCCTCCCATTTCTCTAGGGACGCCTTGGCTCTCCCCAGTACTGAATGTAGCCTCTACTCCTGTGCTCTGCCTCTGAGAAGGAAAGGCCTGGGGTCTTCCTCCAGGCGAGTTTCCCAGACCCGAATCGGGTAGCCCAGGTGGTGGCCAGGGCCGGTGTTTACCCTCCCCAGGCCGCTGGTGATGCCTGCCTGGTTTTGCCTCCTTCCTCACCTGGGGGGAGGGGGTCCTTTCCTGGACCCGGGGCCTGGCCTCCCTGCTGTGCCACTGACAGTGCCCCTTCCCAGGGTGCACCCAGCCCCCTCAGCTTCCAGTGGTCTCTCTGTGGCCTGGGAGAGGCGAGACAAATGGTCTTTGTCTGCTGGGGAAAAAAGGTTGTCTTCGAGAAATAAGGAAAGCCACGAGTCTGAAGTTGGAGTGTTTATGTGTGCCCACGCCTGAGAAAAAAGCAGGACAGCTTTCCTTGGAGACAGTAGCTGGGGTGTGATGGGTGTGATGAGGTTTCCCCCTCCACCTCCTGGGGGGCCTCCGGGATCCCAGGTAGCTTTTCCAAGAAATTTCCACCTTGGATCTTTTTATCCTCAGCTACCAACTTGTGACCCAGGCCAGACCATTCTGCTGTCCTGTTCTTGTGGCCCCAAAGTCTTGGCCACCTCTGTTCCCAACCAGAGTGAAGTGTCAGGTCAAGAATTCTTGATTAGTCATTTCCTTCAATATAGACTTGGCTTAGAAAAGGACTTCTTCAGGTCCCTGCTCTGGTTTATACTCTTTCTGATGACACTTGATCCTAAGCCTTTTAGTTCTGTGCCCATTGTCTGGATGGGGAAAGCAGAAACCTCAGACGCGTCTAGGAGTCTCTTTTGTTCTCCTTCCTGTTTTCACACTTGTAGCCTCCCCCTCTTCCCCTCAGCTCCTCACATTATCCTTAATCCACTGTATACCCCCACCACCCCCAGGCTCATGTTCCTTCACACCTCTGGAGTGAGGGGAGACTCCCTCTGACTGGGAGGCAGCTGGGAGTATGCACTTCAGATGCTGTGATGGTGTTCCAACCTTGTGTCTCCTGGGCTGAGAAAAGGGCGCTTATTCTTGGCGCTGGAGTTGGAAGGCAAAACCCTCTACTTCAGCCTCTTTTTTCGGTGTCTTTAGCAATCCGCCCAACCCACTTACACAGATGTGCAGAGCCTCGGGCTCAGAGAGGGAGGAACTGGCCCAAGGTCACACCGAGTCCTGGCCAGGGCCCAGGCTTCCTTGCTAGCTGGGTGCTGCTTTTTCCCTTCTGTATAGGGAAAATTCATTTCAGGGACAGGATTGCTCTGTGGTGGTGGTGATGGAGGGGTGACCAGGAGCAGCAGGCCAGGCTGCAATTTGAAGCAGCCATTCGGAGTCCTGACTTCATGTGTTCTCAAGGGCCCCGCCTCTGTGGCCCAGAATCACCCCTTCATGCTCTGGTGCACCCCAGGCTCCATGGCCAGCCTGGGAAGTTGTCTTTACCCTGGTCTCCCTCCAGATCAGCTTCTAGAAGCTCTCTGTGACTGCAGTGGCAGCACCGTTTTTTCCATGATGCAAGCAGTTTGCCCTCCTGGGTGGGGTTATCGGTGGCTGGCAGGGCCAGCGCAGTGTGCCCGCCCACAGCCACCTGCTGATTCCAGGCGGACCCAGCCCCTGGGCCGATGCCCACTGCCTCCTCAGCCCATATCTGGGGAGGGGGTCTGGCAGGTGGCAAAGTGCCCCCCGAGACTCCCCTTCTGTTTCACAGGACACTGGCTTGGGGAAGCTTTGATGTTCAGAGCCAACTTTAACTGTGTGACTTAATGGCAGTGTGGCCTTGGAACCAGTTACTCAGCCTCTCTAAACCTCTAGTTCCCCATTTGTAAAGCCAGAGAGAGGGTGGGTCCTACTAGAAACTTGCAGTACCGTGGGGGGAGAATTGTCTGGGATAACATCACGGACTCCTGTACACAGCGCCAGAGCACAGAAGACGCACTCTAAGTGGCTGTCGGCTAATGGTGCAGCGGCTGGTGTGGGGAGGTGGGAGGGAAAAGGAGAGCAGGTTTACCAAGCTGGCTGTTCCTCCTTTAATGGGAAGCTTAGAGACCCCCAGCAGGTATGCACATACCCCAACTTCCCTCTGGCCTCACAGTTGACCTAGGAATCNTGTCGGCTAATGGTGCAGCGGCTGGTGTGGGGAGGTGGGAGGGAAAAGGAGAGCAGGTTTACCAAGCTGGCTGTTCCTCCTTTAATGGGAAGCTTAGAGACCCCCAGCAGGTATGCACATACCCCAACTTCCCTCTGGCCTCACAGTTGACCTAGGAATCAGCTTGGCTGTCATGGTGAGGCAAGGGGACCAGATATGGCAGGGAGACTCCCTTAGGACCTGACAACACCATGTAATCTTTAGAATAAACACAGGTCTTCATCAGTGTTGGCGGTGGAAAGCTAGGGAAGGACTTCAACCACAGCCTGAGACACTTAAGTTAGATGTTTGGAAGGCCTTTCCCATAGTGGTTACCTCTCACAGAAAGGAGAGGCCTTGCAGAGCTGGGTGGAGAGCGGGGCCGGCCATCTCTTCTGTGACCTGCTGGGCTCACGTGTTACCCACTTCCCACACAGTGGTGAAGTTCATGGATGTCTACCAGCGCAGCTTCTGCCGTCCCATCGAGACCCTGGTGGACATCTTCCAGGAGTACCCAGATGAGATCGAGTTCATTTTCAAGCCGTCCTGTGTGCCCCTGATGCGGTGCGGGGGCTGCTGTAACGACGAAAGTCTGGAGTGTGTGCCCACTGAGGAGTTCAACATCACCATGCAGGTGGGCACCGGCAGGGAGCTGGGGTGGGGGCGGGGGTGGGCCCTCAGGCTTTGGCCACAGGTGTTCCCCAGCCCTTTCCTGGCAGCTCTTAAAGGGAGGAGCTAGGCTTGCCTTGCCCAGCTCCTGCCGCGGAGTCAGTCAAGGGAAGATGTGGGCGTCTGACCCTCTTTGGAGAAAAGGATGCATGTGTTTCTGAGCCCAGGTTTCCAGCAACCCCTGATCACCTCCTCCTCCTTCCTGACCTCTGCCCCCTGGGCTCAGGAGAGGACTGACACCTGTGACAGGAGCTGCTTCTTTCCTCTCTTGGAGGAAGACAGCCCTACCTCCCTGGGGGCTCTGTTTGGGAAGCTGGATGAGTCTGGTTTGTGGGGAGTTTAAAAAGCCAGTCCTTTGGTGCTGCCTGGTGACGGGGCGTGTCTCAGCCTAGATGGGGCTGGAGGGAACTCTAAGACCCCAGGGAGGAGTGGGTGGCTCTTGGATGGCCCCTGGGGGTAGGGTGAGGCCTGGAGGGGATAGCAGGAGGGGAGGGAGGGGGAGAGGCAAGAACCCAGGACCTGAATTCCCAGCCTGGCCAACCCTGCAGACTTGTCTGCCCTCAAGAGAAGCAGGGGCTCCTTGAGGTCAGCAGGGTGGGAGGAGTTGGGGTGGGCCTGAGGCTCTTTCTGATAGAGCCCTTGGTCCCCCCACACTTCTACCACCCTTTTCTGCTCTGTAGAACCCCTGGGTGCTGAGTGGCAGGAGCCATGGGGTTTCCCACCTGGGTATGGCTGGCTGGGTCACTAACCTCTGTGATCTGCTTCCTTTCCCTTCAGATTATGCGGATCAAACCTCACCAAAGCCAGCACATAGGAGAGATGAGCTTCCTACAGCATAACAAATGTGAATGCAGGTGAGGAGTCATTCAGTGAACAGCGGCAGGGGGCTTGTTCTGGACCAGAGTTAAGCATGTTAGCCCATTTTCACCCTCCAGCTGTCTAACTGTGGGCATTTCAGTTTTATTTTAATGTGCCTCAGTTTCCACATCTGTGAAATGGGCATAATGATAGTATTACGTACTGCCTAGCATTGTTATAAGGATTAAGTGAGTTGTTATATGTCAAGAGGTTAAAACTGTACTGATATATCATAAATACTGTTACTGTTACTGTCACCAGCTGAACTCCTCTCTGTTCTTTTCTCTTTCTCTACCCACTGCAGACCAAAGAAAGATAAAGCAAGGCAAGAAAAGTAAGTGGCCACGATTTTCGCCCTTCTCCCTCTCCTTGACTAATTGTCTTGGTTTGGGGCTCTTGGCTTCCTCTCTCAGGGGGTGGGGGTCTGATGGGGGGTCAGTTGGGTCTGAGAGTTGGTTTCATGGGGACTTGTGGTATCAGCAGCGGGATGGAGCAAGCCCTAGGATGACAGCTCTAGAATGGCTGACAAAACCCAGCCTGGTGCCTGGAGCTTCCTTTGGAAGAGATGATGTGTCTCTGGGCCATTCCTGGCCGGGATTTGCGTGTGGGGCCAGTGTGGACGCTGGCTCCCGGGCCTGCTCTAGCCTCCCATCACCCATGGCAGGGAGAGGGAGTGGGTGGCAGAGAGGCCAGCTTTTGTGTGTTAGAGGAAGTGGCCTCTTTCAGTGGCTGCAGCGGTGGTACAGCTGGACTGAGGGGCCAGCTGGGGTGTTTTCTTGATGCGTGCCCTCCTGTGGGAGTGAGACAGGCCAGAGCCACTCAGCCCCCTTGGCCAGGGAGAAAGAGGTCAATGTTGGCCATCTTCTGAGGCTTCCAGTTGCTCAGTGTGGAGGGTCAGGTCAGGATAGAGCAGGTGGGGAGAGGGCTAGGGGCCATGAGCCTTCAGGATGTGGTGAGCAGCTGGCATGGGAGAGAGCCTGCAGGGGAAGAGGCTGAGAGAGAGTACCTCCACCCTGCTCCCGCCCACTGTCCTGTCTGCCCCTCAACACTCTGGTGACACTGAAGCCCCAGTGGCCTGGACCCCTTGCCTCTTCCCTAAGCCCCCAGCTTCCGGTATTGCTGTGGCTATAGAGCAGTGAGTGGGGAGAGCAGGCGCAGAGAGAGAGGATGTGCGAGTGAGTGCCGACCCTCCTCTTCCAGTATTTTCTCCCTCTCCTCCACCCCTTCCCCCTCACTGCTCCTCTGTGGTCCCCTGTGGCTGTCCTCCTGACGGGTATTCTTGGTGGGGGTGTGTGTGTGGGGGGGTGTGGGCAGGTATAGAGAGTGCTGGTTCCCTTGAGAGGGACAGGCTTCAGCCTGCCCCCCCCACCCCCGCCACCTGCCAACTGCCTGTCCGTTCCCCAAACCCCTGCCTTGCCCACAGGGAGAGTGGCGGCTCGCCTGGGCTCGGAAGAGAGTCTGGCGAGATGGTGTAGCAGGCTCTGACAGGCTGGGGACAGGACCTGCTGCCCAGTGCCGCCCAGGCCCCTCCTCCCCATGCCTCCCTAACTCCCACCCCGCCCTGCCGCCTGCCTGGGGCTCCCCAGGCACCCAGCCCCGCCTCTCGGCCCAGGTTATGGCTGGGCTAGCTGGCGCCTTTCATGTGCTGCCCTTGGTTTTGTGCCAGCTCCAAGATAACTGCCCCCCCACAACCGGGGTCCACGGAGGCAGGGCCCCTGGAGGGACCCCTCGCCATTGTACATGGACATGAAGGCAGAAGGTGTCTGGAGCACACGCCTGCACACACCCTCCTTTGCCCCTCATCCAGTCAGGTCTCTGACTTCCTTCCCAAATCCTGGCCTGCCTTCCAGAGCCCCTGACCTTCAGGGTCAAACCTATTCAGGGCTGCTGGGCACAGAGCCGGCCCTCTAAGCTTTGCCACCCCCCTGCCCCCCGCCCCCGCCTGGGGCCAGGAGACATCACGAGTGTGGAGGCCTGCAGGTCCGGTGTCCTCACCCAGCTTCTGGTTCCCACTCANGCCTTTTCAGATACTTCTTCAGGCCAAAGAGCACAACTATTTACGTGCATCTTCTTGAGAGAAACACTAGATCATTTTGGGTACCATTCTCTAAACACAGTTCTATCTTATTTACCACAGCCTGGCAGGACAAAAACGGAGCAAGCGAAAGGTACAAGCAGTTTCATTATCTTCTTCCTCGTCATATTTTCTAGAATTTAGAGCAGAGTTTTCGTGGCTATTCTTTCTTTTGAATTTCTCTGGCTTCTGGGTTTTTACACAGAACTTGACCGTGTCAAGTGGTCGTCATCCCCATAGCTCTTGAAGCAGTTCATTTTAGTATTTCCTTCATGAGTNAAGCGAAAGGTACAAGCAGTTTCATTATCTTCTTCCTCGTCATATTTTCTAGAATTTAGAACAGAGTTTTCATGGCTATTCTTTCTTTTGAATTTCTCTGGCTTCTGGGTTTTTACACAGAACTTGACCGTGTCAAGTGGTCGTCATCCCCATAGCTCTTGAAGCAGTTCATTTTAGTATTTCCTTCATGAGTGTTTATTAAGGGCTTCCTAATTTGGACAGTTTTCTGAAGCCTTATCTTGTTGATATATATATATATATACATATATATAAAAGGACATTTACTTGGGTATATAATTTTAAAATTCCAAAACTCTTTTCCTTAGCTATTAAAAATAATTCTACTTCCTTTCTTTTTATTTGTCACAAAAAACAAATCTGTATTTTCTCTTACCATTGACCGCTTCAACGGCGAGTTAGCACAGTTCTGAAAGATGGCGGCCCACCGAACATACGCGGCGACCTTGCATCACATGGCTTTACAGTCAGGCATAAATACAAGTACGGAACCTATCTGCTATAATTTTTTACAACAAAGAATTGTTTTAAAAGTCAATGTTTCAATTAAGTCAAAATGGCTCACAGATGTTCTGTCCTCAGAAGATATCAGAAAAGTGGGAAATAAAGGTGCATGAGGTGAGNACTCCACTAATTGGCACCGAGGGGGTAGACATGGTGGTGGCATCACCGGTCCAGGGTTGGAGGCGGGAGGGTGGGCAGAGTGGGCCTGCAGGACTAAGGGAGGGGGTCTCTGGCTTGGCTGGGGCACCGCCTTTTCCCTCACCCACTGGGCACTGGTGGCGGGCCCATGTTGGCACGGGTGCCAGGCACGAGTGCCTGCTCACCCAACTGGTTTCCCCTGCTCTAGGCTTCCACACTTCTCTGGAAGCTGGGAGGCGGGGTGAGGAGGGCAGACGTGGTGTGAGGAAGGGGTGCAGATGACAGGAGGCAGCTTGTTGTTGGCTAAAGGAGGACGTGGGGTCAAACACCCCTGCGGCCCCTCCTCGCGGACTTGGGGCCTCCAGAGGGGAGCCCCATATT
Source organism: Neotragus moschatus (assembly GCA_006410615.1). Classification (NCBI taxonomy): domain Eukaryota; kingdom Metazoa; phylum Chordata; class Mammalia; order Artiodactyla; family Bovidae; genus Neotragus; species Neotragus moschatus. The sequence goes on along the minus strand of SJYA01002804.1, from coordinate 193,337 downwards.
CCAGCCCAACCCATGGCACTCCCAGAAGCCTTCCCCAAGGGTGGCCTCTTCTTCTGGGTTTGAGGCAGTAGGGGGCCCTCTGGCCACCAGTGGCCTGGCCCGTGGACCCTGCCTCTGGGCCTGGCCTGCCATCACTCCCTGCCTCAGTCCTTTGGTGGAGGGGCCAGGGCGTGAGCCCTCACGCAGGGAGAAGCTGGCCCCGATGGGCATCCCCAGCAGGTTGGAGAGTCAATGTGTGCTTTCTCGGGGATGGTAGCCTTTGGGCCCCGTGGCCTGAGACTTGCACTTGTGCCCGTGGGATAGCCCAGCCCGCTCCTCGCACTCTGCCCGGCCACGTCGCCGCTTCCTGCGGGCCGGCTTCTAGTTATTGCTGCCTCTTTTTCCGCCGCTCTCTCTTGTCTTCCGCTGTGGCATCGGAGCCTTCCAGGGCATGGACAGGCGTGGGGGCCCGCGAGCCGGGTGGGGCGCAGCTGCGGGCGTGGTGGGGGTGTTGCACGGATTGTTTCTCTCTCTCTGCTGACGCTCTAGCTTAGATGTCTTTCCTTTTGCCTTTTGCAGTCCCTGTGGGCCTTGCTCAGAGCGGAGAAAGCATTTGTTTGTACAAGATCCGCAGACGTGTAAATGTTCCTGCAAAAACACAGACTCGCGTTGCAAGGCGAGGCAGCTTGAGTTAAACGAACGTACTTGCAGGTTGGTTCCCAGAGGGCGAGCAAGTCAGAGAGGGGCTTTGCTCAGAGATGGGGAGAGAGAGAGAGAGAGAAAGAGAGAGAGAGAATGAGCGAGCGCGCACTTGAGAGTTGCCAGCTGCTTGCTCTGCTTCTAGCTGCCTGCCTGGTGACTGCTGCCTTCTCTGCTCGTGGGGGGGCCCCTGTGCTGGGCGGCAGGCGCTGGCCAGCCTGGCAGGGCCCGTTCAGAGCTTGCCCTGGTTGCCTGAGTGGGCAGGCCCGCATGGCTTCCTGTGGTGGTGTGGACGCAAGCTGAGTGTTGTGTCCTGTGGTCCTGCTCCTGGTGGCTGTTGGTCCTGATGTTATGATGACTACCTTTGCTACTAATAGGGAGGGCCCGTCCGGGCAGGGGGGACATGCTGCCTCTACAAAGTGCAGACAGCTGGGGGGCTTTGGCACCGCCTCTGAGGTCTGCACCGCTGGGTTTCTCTTCCCCTCAGTGTCTCTCTGTGGGGACAGGGGTTGAGTACATCCTCAGACTGGGGGCCTGGAGGGCGTGGGCCCTGGCTGTTGGTTTAGGGCAGATAGGAGATTATCGTCAGGGCACAGCTGATACCCTAATACTCCGGCCATCATGGCAGCAACCCAGAGCAGCCCACCTGTTATTTCCTCAGGATGGGTGGATGGAAGGAACCATACACATTCTCCTGACACTAGATTGTGAGTCCCTCATGCCTGGGTTTTATTCATCTGTGTGACCTCCCGGGTGTCTGTACCTCTGTCCCTTGTGCACACCGGGAGCCAGGGAAGTGTCAGGCGGGCGAGTGAGTACACGAATGATTTCAGGGGTGAGGACAGGAACAGGAGCCCATGACTGGTGGCTGGCAGTCTTTTGATGCCTTTGATGGCGTTTCGACCATCTGGCCTGTGCTCAAAGGCAGGGAGCCCTCTGGGCCAGTGCAAGCTTCACCCTGGGATGAGAGGCTTTTATGGGGATTCCCAGGCAGGGCCAGGGCCAGCCCCCGCCCCGCCCCACCCCCCACCATCTAGTCCAAATGCCTCATTAATTAACAAGGTCCTTCGAATGTGGCTGTCCTCCCCATCCCCCGTGTTCCAATGGCTTGTAAGTGTCAGGGGAGGCTGGGGACCAGGCCGCGGGCTGTTGCTGTGGGTTCTATCTGTCTTGGCAGTACGTGAAGACCAAAAGTGTACACTCTGCTGGAGGGGTGGGGGCTCTCCCTGGGGCTGGATAAGGGGGTCTCTGCATCTCCCAGGGGCCTCAGAGAAGATAAGGGACTCACCATCTTAGGGTTACCATGGTGATGATTCTGGAGAGATGGACTGGGGGATGTCTACAGTGACCTGGGGGCCAAGTGAAGTTACCCGAACTCCTCCTCTGATCTGGCTGTATGGGGGAATGTCCGTCCTCAGATTGGAAGCTTAGATCCCCATTTCTAGATTCTCAGAAGGGAGGGTCTGCTCTGGTCCTTCCTCACATGGGGAGGGTAAAAGGTGAGCCGCCCTGGGCCTGACGCATGATGGGAGAGTTCTAGGAGTCCCCTTCGCTTCCCCCACCCTAAGTTAAATAGCACATTGAAAAGGAAAGGCAATCTGGTGCCTGGGACCTGACGCGGAGGCCCAGACAGTGGGCACAGACAGAGAGGGGAGGTGTGTCCCTCACGTTCCTGGGGGTCTCAAGCCCTGCTGGGTCCCCATCCCTTGGGAGCCTCCCTTTCCCAGCCCGCTGGCCTGCTTGGTCCCTGCACAGGCCCATTCTCTCCCCCACGTGCTCCCCCAGACCAGCCCCATAGGGACCGCCCTGAAGCATCTCAGGCAGGGACGCTTTGCTGGTTAACTCGGTCCAACTTTACTCACCCGTCAGCTCTTAAATGTCAAGCAGGGGCCGTTCTTGGGGACGTGTTCATTTGTTGCTTGTGATGAGATGTCATCCTGTCTTTGTCTTGTCGCAGCTGGGCTGTAGAGTCCAGAGGGCAGCCTAGGAGCCCTGGGCTTAGCTCCTGCTTAGGCGGTGGTGGAGGGAGCCCTTGGGCAGGGGCTCCCGGAGGCTAGGACTGTGCTTTCTCTTCTCCACCGCCACCTCGGGCTGCAGAAAGGGGGGGCTGCAGCCTCCCCACCAGAGCCCCTCCCCTGGCCCTGACCCTCAGCCTTTGTCTCCCCTGTCCCCGCAGATGTGACAAGCCGAGGCGGTGAGCCGGGCTGGAGGAAGGAGCCTCCCTCAGGGTTTCGGGAACCAGACGTCTCACCAGGAAAGACTGACAGAACGACCCATAGCCGCCGCTACCACACCACCACCACCACCACCACCATCGACAGAACAATCTTGAATCCAGAAACCTGACATGAAGGAAGAGGAGGCTGTGCGCAAAGCACTTTGGGTCCGGAGCATGACGCTCCGGCAGAAGCATTCGTGGGCGGGTGACCCAGCACGGTTCCTCTTGGAATTGGATCGCCATTTTATTTCTCTTGCTGCTAAATCACCAAGCCCGGAAGATTAGAGAGTTTTATTTCTGGGATTCCTGTAGACACACCCACCCACATACATACATTTATATATATATATATATTATATATATAAAAATAAATATATATATTTTATATATATATAAAATATATATATTCTTTTTAAAAAATTAACATTGCTAATGTTATTGGTGTCTTCACTGGATGTATTTGACTGCTGTGGACTTGATTTGGGAGGAGAATGTCCCTGCCCAGATCCCGACAGGGAGGAGGACAGAAGGAGAGAGTCTGGCACCGTCTTTTTGTCCCTCTTACGGCAGCCAGGGTCCCCTCCCCTGTCTGGGAATGCGCAAGGCCAGGGCATGGGGGCAAATTTGGCCTGCTTTTGGGAAGACCGACAAACCCAGCCCTGGCCCCGAGCCTCTCCCCCGAGTCAAACGGACAAAAAGACAGCTGACAGGTACAGGGGACAAGGACGCTGGCTCTGACCGGGAGTTTGGGGGAGACTCAGGACACTGCTGTGCTTTGGAGACCCCCTCCGTGTGCATCTTGCCCCCCCCACCCAGGGGCACTGCCTGGAAGACTCAGGAGCCTGGGCAGCCTTCACCTCCTCTCACCTGCTTCCAAGATGCCCAGGAGGCCACCGACATGTCTCAGCGAAGAGAAGAGACATTGGTGGAGGAAGGGCCACCCCGGTGACAGCTGGTCCTCCAAGGGAAGGGCCTCTGCCTTGGCCCTCTCCCAGCTTCGCTCCCTGGGTGCAGCCCAGGAGGGCCCGATGTCCTCAGACCATTGAAACCACTAGTTCTGTCCCCTCCAGGAGACCTGGCTGTGTGTGTGTGAGTGGTTAACCCACCTCCGTCCCCCTACTCCACCCTACCCCACCCGACCTAACCCTTCCCGCGGCGTAGAGAGACAGGGCAGGATCCCCGTGCCCACCCTGGAGGCAGAGAAAAGAGAAGTGTTTTATATACGGTACTTATTTAATATCCCTTTTTAATTAGAAATTAAAACAGTTAATTTAATTAAAGAGTAGGGTTTTTTTCAGTATTCTTGGTTAATATTTAATTTCAACTATTTATGAGATGTATTTCCTTGCTCTCTNTCCCCGTGCCCACCCTGGAGGCAGAGAAAAGAGAAGTGTTTTATATACGGTACTTATTTAATATCCCTTTTTAATTAGAAATTAAAACAGTTAATTTAATTAAAGAGTAGGGTTTTTTTCAGTATTCTTGGTTAATATTTAATTTCAACTATTTATGAGATGTATTTCCTTGCTCTCTTGCTCTCTCTTGTTTGTACTGGTCTTTGTGTAGAAAATTCCTGTTTCCAATCTCTCTCTCTGATCGGTGACAGTCACTAGCTTGTCCTGAACAGATATTTAATTTTGCTAACACTCAACTCTGCCCTCCCCCTTCCCCTGGCTCCCCACCACACATTCCTTTGAAATAAGGTTTCAATATACATCTACATACTATATATATATTTGGCAACTTGTGTTTGTATATATATATATATATATATATGTTTATGTATATATGTGATTCTGATAAAATAGACATTGCTATTCTGTTTTTTATATGTAAAAACAAAACAAGAAAAAATAGAGAATTCTACATACTAAATCTCTCTCCTTTTTTAATTTTAATATTTGTTATCATTTATTTATTGGTGCTACTGTTTATCCATAATAATTGTGGGGAAAAAGATATTAACATCACATCTTTGTCTCTAGTGCAGTTTTTCGAGATATTCCGTAGTACATATTTATTTTTAAACAACAACGAAGGAATACAGATATATCTTAAAGAAAAAACATTTTGTATTAAAGAATTTAATTCTGATCTCAAAGCTCCTCCTGGTTTCTCCTTCTCCATTGAATCTTTGTTCCAGACTTTCTCCTGCACCCCACTTCCTTCATCCCATGGGAAACATGGTTTTTGCCTGAGGTCTGGGAAAGGGGTTCCAGGTGTATAGGCTATGGGGTGACCCACTTCATTGTGCTGGGGCCAGAGTCCTTCCATTCTGGCTGGGCCGGTCCTGGGGGAGCTCATCTATTCTTTGCCATCTATGGAAACTGGGGAGAGAGAGACAGCTACTTTGGAGTCAAGGTCCCTGCAGTGAGTAGTGCTGCCTTTAGGTACTGTGTGATCCAGGTGGTGTCCCGTGTCAGGGAAGAAGCTAGCTATGTGGGCTGGCTTCCCACAGGACACTAAGGGTCTAGGTTTGGTGCTGGAGCCTTGGCTGCAACAGGCTGTGAGTGGGAAGAAGTACTCATGTGGGGCCTGTAACCCCAGGGTGTAATCGAGTTTTACATGGTGATTCTCCAGTTCCTTGAACCTCTGGAAGGTGGGCCCAAGTTCTGCTTGCCCCTAAGTGGACTCCCTGCCTTGCCTTGCTGCTCAGGCCTGTCTTGCATGCAGTCCCGGGGAAGGTGGAAGCTGTCTGGGACTTGGCATTTATGAGCAATGCTTCCAAGTCCACTTCTCTAGCTTCTTTTGTTTATTGGGCCACCAGCCATGGTGCCAGAGCTTGAGATGCTGTTATGAATGAGACACAATTCCAACTGTCATACATCTGGTGAGGGTGGGTGAAGAGACACAGAATTATACATTCACAAATAGAAAAATACATAAAAGATGGTGAGGTTACTTTTTTGGCCACGTGGCAGGTGGGGATCTTAGTTTCCTGACTAGACCAGGGATCAAACCTGTGCCCCCTGTAGTGGAAGCATGGAGTCCTAATCACTGGACCTCTAGGGAACATTTAGGGTCTGGGGGACATTTGATCCAGCTTGGAGTGGGAAAGGATTGCAGGTGGTGGAGTCTAGAGGGTCTGCTTATGACACTACCCTTAGGTAATGGTGGGTGGGAAGGAGATGACAGAACAGGGAGGGGAGGGCGGAAGGGTTGAAGCGGACATCCCAGGCAGATGAGGGGGTGTGAGCGAAGGCACGGAGTAGGGGCTCAGAAAGGGAGTGGGTAAGGGCTCAAAGGTGAGAGAGAGAGGCAGGAATAGCCCCTGCCTGCAGTGCCCATGGTGCCAGGAGCCTAGACCTGGGGATGAGCAGCAGTGGAGGGATTTTAAAGAGGGAGCATACCGGCAGGGAGGCCACAGGAGGCTGTTGTAACCCTCCCAGGGGATATGCCCTGAGGGGGGTAGAAGTGGGTTCAGTGGCTGATCAGGGAGGGCACCCCCTACCTCTTCTGGCCACGCTGGGGGCGGAGGGGGCAGGGGAACAGGAGGTGAGGTCCCTGCCCTCAGGCAGCTTTGGAGCTAGTTAAGTGCTCATTTTCCAAGCACTTGCCACCGGCAGCTCTTCTGCTGGCTAACAATCCACACAACGGCCCTGTGAGGTCAGGTTCTTGTCATCCCAAGTGGATGCTTGCCTGAACCTCCACCTGGCCTCCCAGGTTCTTCTCTCGCCTGCACTCTAGTTAGCCAGAGTGAGCCTGTTAAAATGTGAGCTGAATCATATCACCTTTTGGCTCGAAACCCTGCAGACTCTGTTTTATTCAGAGAAAAAAGCCAAAGTCCATGCAATGGCCTTAAAAGGCCCTGCATCATCCATGTGTTGCCTCCATCTCCCTGACTCAATGACCTCCAACCCCACTTTGGCCACTGGGCTCCAGCCACACTGGTTTCTCTGTTCCTGGGACCGTGGGAGCCCTCCCACCTCAGGGCCTTTGCATATGCGGTTCCCTCTTCCCGGAGTTCTCTTCCCCCAGACATGACGTGCGGGGCTCTCTCACTTCTCAAGTTTTGTTACCTTCTCAGCAAGGCCACCTTAACCAATGCATTTATAGTCAACATCCCTTCTTCCCTCTGCACTTGGGGTCCTCTTTTCCTCATCCCTCTTTTTTTTTCCATGGCACATGTGACCACTAACATACTCCAGAACAGAACTGTTCAACAAAACTATGATGTGACCACATATGTAATTTAAAATGTCCTTTGAGCCAGATTTTAAAAGGTAAGAAGAAATGAGTGACATTTCATTTAATCATACATTTAACTTAATCCCCACATATCTAAAATATCTTCCCAACATCGAATCAATGTAAGAGTGATTAATCAGAGATTTTACCTTTTTCACTACTACGTCTTTGAATCTAATATATATTTTGCTTTCGTCAAATATCTCAGTTGGGTGTAGCTACAATTTCAAGTGCTCAATATACACATGAGGCTGTGACTACCATTTTGGACAGTGTAGCTTTAAAATTTACCCTCCCCCCATCTCCCCAACTACTAGAATGCAAGCAACGTGAGCACCAAGATTTTTATCTGTTTTGTTGAGTGTTGTATCTCCAGCTCCTAGAACGGGCCTGGGATGTAGAACATGCTCAATAAACATTTGTAATCTGACTGACATTGTTGACACTGAGGCCAGGTGACAGAGGGTTTATTTCAACCCAGGACTGTGGATGGTAGATGACGGCTGGCCCTGGTTGGGGTGGTGGGTAGAGGGGCTTGTTAACAGGTGGAGACTTGAGCAGGGCTGGGTGAGGGGATTAGAAGACTTCTTCTCTGTGCCAGGCCCTGGTTCTTCCTTTTAGCCACCCTGGAGATGGGGCTCATTATTTTTCCTTGGCAGATGAGGCTCAGAGAGACTAAATAACTTGCCTGAATTGACGCCCAGCCAGTAAATGGCCAAACCAGAATTTAAACCAGCTTTTCTGACTCCAATTCCAGTGCTCTTCCCACCTCACCACAGCTGCCCCAGGCTAGGGCAGAGCATCCACAAATAAAAACGAATTGTCTAGACCGAATACAAACAGGCACAAGAAAAGTGGGACAGGGGGAGGATGTGGTGGTGGCCAACCCCACGGCTGAAAGCCAAATTCCCCCAAGTGTGGTAAGGCAAGGCAAGAGATTTCTCTAGGGGCTGGAGCTCATCAGTAGAAGATCCGAAATCTAAGCACGAAAGGGATTGCAACACAAGGCCTCGGAAAAGAGAAACAGTCTTTAAATAGACTTGGAAGGAAAGAAGGATAAAATATACACACTGCACCCCCCAATTGTAGCAGACCTACTCATGCACCCCCCCAGCAGCCTTCCCCAAGGACCTTCCAAGGCCCAGCTCCAAGCTCTCCCAGCTTTTCTCCCCACTGTGGGACTTACACTCTCCCCTCTGGTGTGGTACAGTCTCCCCGGAGATCCAGAGCTCCTTCTCGTCTCTGCTCTGCCTGCCCTGAGCCCTTTGCCCTTTTTCCCTAAGGGGCAACCTACCCAGCTCACAGCCCCAAAAGGCCTCAGAAACACTTGCCTTTCTCAGGAACCCGTCAGCCTACTCTTTCCCTCCTGCAAGGAAGCTGGATAGATCCACACAGAACTTGGTGATTCTGGATCGGTTTCATGTATTAGGACTGCTGTGGTGGCCTGGATCCAAATATGGCTGCCAGCAGCTCTTCCCACTCCTAGGCTTGCATGCTGCAAGAAGCAGCATCTACTTCTCCTCTGTTGTACCTGGGACTGGCTGTGACTAAGAGGATATGGCAGAATAAGTTGTGCTGGACTTTTAGGCCTCAGCCTTCAGGGGCATTGCAGTTTCCACCCCTGCCCCAGCCTTAGAAGGCAGCTGCCATGCTGTAAGGAAGTTCAATTACCCTGCCGGAGAGAAAGGCCATGTAGAGAGGAAGAGAGGGACTCAGACAGCCCCCAACTGTTCCAACCACCCCAAGCTGAGGCCCCAGACGTGTGAGAGAGATCATTTTGGATTCTCTAGCCCCAAGTGAGCCACTTCTGCAACGACACATAAAGGAGAGAAGCCATTTTCTCCCCAAATGTACAAAGTTGTGAGTAAATATATAGCTGTTGTCACAAACTGTGACGTGTTGGTGTAATTGCTACCCATTGATCATATCTGAACCACCTAAAGGGCCATTTCTTTGGGTCTAGGACTTTAGTCCCTTCCCATCCATAAGGCTTTAGTATATGCATGATGGTCTCAGGGTATAGAAGGAGGTTCAAGGAAGGAAGGATATTTATTTATTTAAAATATTTATTTGGCTGCATTGGGTCTTTCTGTGTCATGCGGGATCTTTTAGTTTCACACGAACTTTCCAGTTGTGGTGTGCTGGCTTTAGAAGTTGTGGCTCATGGGCTCTAGAACATGTGGGCTCAGTAGTTGCTCTACAGCAAATGGGATCTTAGTTCCCCAACCAGGGATCGAATCCACATCTTCTGCACTGCAAGGCGAATTCTTAGCCACTGGACCACCAGGGGAGTCCCAGGAAGGATATTTATAAATGAATCAGAGTCCAGCAGCAGTCTGCCCTGGGGGGAAGACTCAGGGCAAAGACCGACCCAGGCAGGACAAAGTATTGTCCAGATCTCTAGAATAAGGAGAGTGACTCAGTTTTATTGAAGTCTCACTAAGAGAAAGTGGGCCTCACTTACAGCATGAAGGAGAGAGGCTAGAGGCTGAGAAGAACTGGCAGAGAGAGAAGTGTAAGAGATTTGGGGGAAAAGGCTGTGGGGTCTTCTCTTTCCTTTCCTTCCTTTTATCCATATGGACTACCAACCATATATTTTATGCGCTGTTGCAGAATGGACTCTCACTTACTAGGATCAGTTTTAGCATGTACCAGCCTAAAGATGGGGCCAGATGAGATGGCCTTCGGGAGCCTCTACCACATTGGCGTCAGGGTTCTTGGGAGGAAGATAATTCAGCTACATGCACAGGACATTATCCATCAGGACATGGGGAACAGGGGAAGGGCAAGGAAGGAATCAGTAAATATGTATAATCTGTCTGGAAAGGGAAAATGCAAGGCAAAGACAGGGCCTCGCTGAGCATCTGCAGAGGAGGGCATGGGAGTCATTCAGAAGGGGGATGAGCTAGAACCAAGGGGAGCAAGGAGGCAAAGGAAAAGGCCCCGTTCGGCATAGGTGCCTATGGGAGGAATACTGCTAAGTCACTTCAATCGTGTCCGACTCTGTGCCACCCCATAGACGGCAGCCTACCAGGCTCCCCCGTCCCTGGGATTCTCCAGGCAAGAACACTGGAGTGGGTTGCCATTTCCTTCTCCGATGCATGAAAGTGAAAAGTGAAAGTGAAGTCGCTCAGCCGTGTCCGACTCTTAGAGACCCCAAGGACTGCAGCCTACCAGGCTCCTCCATCCATGTGATTTTCCAGGCAAGAGTACTGGAGTAGGGTGCCTTTGCCTTCTCTGGGGAGGAATACTGGGCCTGGTCTATTCAGGATCATGAGATCTGAAACAGGTGTTAAAAGGTTGCGTTTGCCTTTGGGTGGTCAGTCTGTTAGTAAAGAAAGTATAAGTACTTCCCAGGGAGCTCCCAGTCTGAGGCGGGGGTGACATGGTCCTTGCCTTCAGGTTGCTCCCTGCCCTCCTAGAGTTTCTAGTCTCAGGAAGAAGACAAAACCCCTGCTGTCAGACATTTATTTATTTCATTTTAAAAATTATTATTTATTTATTTTTGATTGTGCTGGGTCTTCGTTGATGGGGGCAGGCTTTCTCTGCTTGCAGCAAGCTGGGGCTGCTCTCTAGTTGCGATGCGTGGACTTCTCACTGCAGGGGCTCCTCTTGCTGCGGAGCACAGGCTCCAGAGTGAGCGAGATTAAGCAGTTGTGGCCCGTGGGCGTTGTTGCCCCCATGCATGCGGAATCTTCCCAGACAAGGGATTGAATTTGTGTCCCCCACACTGGCAGGCTGATTATCAACCACTGGACCACCAGGGAAGTCCAGACATTTCTTTATTGATAAAGATGGAAAGCATTCTTAGGAAGGCACCCCCGGACCTTCATTTGGCAGCTATCGATACTCGGAATCAGGGGATACTGGTGCCTGAGGAGTCCTTTCAGGGCCTGCAACCTTCCCCACCTCCCAGCACGTGTGTACAGCCCCCGCAGAACTTCTCTCTGTACCATTTTTGAGCCAACAATGGCTGAGCCCTGATGTTTCCCCACACATCTCCTGATGCTCCCTAGGTCTGGCTCCAAGTCGGGCAGATGCCAACATATACCTCCCTCCTGGGGCCCTGCCTGACCCCTCTGAAAACCCCATTTTGTTACCTCCTAAGACTCCGTGCAGGGAGACCGTGTCCCCACTTTCCACCCCATTGACAGCTGATGCAGTCATCCTGAGTCCGAAAGTCCTCCGGAGGTGTGGTGATGGCCTTTGAGGCCAGCCCGAAGCGGCTTTTCCTCACATGCCCTGCCTGCTGCCTCTGCAGAGCCCGATGCCGGCTGTTCGAAGCCCCGCCAGGACTTCTGACAGATCTCGATTGGAATCCTGGGTTGGCCACTGGCTGAATTACTCCCTGGGCCTCAACTTTCTCATCTCCAAAATGGGAACAGTTATGCCTGCACTTAACTTGAGGGGAAGAAGTGATGTTGACGTGCAAAAGTACCCGTATAGTGCCCAGTATGTAGGGTGTGCTCACAATGGTCTTTATAATTATGCTGTTGTTTCTAGTACTCAAGACAATGCCTTTTTCTTCTCCTACTTTAGTATACTTTGGTTGTTTCTTCCCACCTTGTTTTTTAATTTTTAAACCAAAATACCATGGCTGGGTTTTATACCCATTTTTGCAAGTGTTCATCCCTTCTCCCCTGCTGAGGAGTGAGGCAAGCCAGGCCCACAGGAGTGTACATCTCAGAAGCCCTCCCAGGAAGACTCCAGGATCTTTGGGGGAAAGGTGTGTGGTACTGCTGGGGGTGGGGATCAGTATGGTGGGGAGAAGTATGCTTTCCTGGAGAGGTGGCGAGCTGGGAGATGGCATCTCCTGGGGCAGCGGCAGGAAGATGACTTCTGGGGAAATAATTCAGAGAGGGCGTTGGCATACTGTTTGCTTTTGCCTTCTAGAAGAATCTCCGCCTCCCCACCCCACCCCAGGTCTCTCTGCTTCATTCCCCAGGGTTTTCTCCCCAGCTGCTCCATCCTTGCTCTTCTCTGTCCGACTGGAGAAAGAGACAGGATGGCTGGGCCTGGATTCAGGGCCTGCTGGGCCCTGTGGCTGGGAAACGTGGGGCAGATGACCCCTGGCAGTTGCTGCATCCTCTCACCCGGAGCAAGACACCGGGTTACAGGTCTCCTTCTGCACAGCTCGCACACTCACAAGTGTGACAGGGGTCACCACTCCCAGTCACAGGGCGATGGCCTGGTTGGGTAAGGGTTCCCAGGGCGGGGGCTGTGAGGCCCAGCTGAGGGATCTGGCTCCTCAGGACGATCTCCCATGGGGCTGGGGGTGGGGGGCTGACCTGGCTGGAGTCCCATGACCCTGCTCTCCCCTCTGGGAGCTGCTGACTGTTCAGCAATAATAAACACCTCGCAGCTATTAATAACCTGCTGTCTGGCAGCTGCAGAAATGTTAGTACTGGGTCCCTTCTGGCCCAGCCTGGCCTGATAGCCTGGGTTCAAATCCCGATGGAGAATTCTGAGCCTGTGATGTCCAAAACCCAAGCTCTAAACATAGGCCCAACCCTGACAGCTTCTAAACGTGTCTTCGGACAAAACTGCTGCTGCTAAGTCACTTCAGTCGTGTCTGACTCTGTGCAACCCCACAGACAGCAGCCCACCTGGCTCTGCCATCCCTGGGATTCTCCAGGCAAGAACACTGGAGTGGGTTGCCATTTCCCTCTCCAATGCATGAAAGTGAAACGTGAAAGTCAAGTCGCTAAGTTGTGTCTAACTCTTAGCGACCCCATGGACTGCAGCCTACCAGGCTCCTCCGTCCGTGGGATTTTCCAGGCAAGAGTACTGGACCACCTTTTTGAAACTCAGCTGTCTCTTTAACAGGTACCATGAGACATGAGACCTGGGGAAACCTGGATGGACCGAGGGTGGTGACGGGCATGTAGTAAGTGCCCCAAAGGGTTAGCTATTGTTGCTGTTGTGACTGGGCAAGGAGTAGTAGGAAAAGAAGATTTTTTTAAAACATTATTTTTGGCTGTGTTGGGTCTTCATTGCTTTGCGGGCTTTCTCTAGTTGGGGCAAGCGGCGGCTACTCTTTGTAGTGGTGCACCGGCTTCTCACTGCGGTGGCTTCTTTTGCTGTGGAGCATAGGCTTGAGGCACACGGGCTCCGTAGTTTCGGCTCATGAGCTCAGTAGTTGTGGGGCGTGAGTTTAGTTGCTCTGTGGCATGTGGGATCTTCCCAGACCAAGAATGGAACTTATGTCACCTTCACTGACAGGCAGAGTCCCACCCACTGGACCACTAGGGAAGTCTGGAAAAGACGATTTGGAATTACACAGAGTTAGGGGCTGTACTTCTGACATCATTAGTATTTTCTGGCTTTGTGATCCTGGGCAAGTTGCTTGACCTGTCTGGGCCTCATCGGCATGATCTTTCATATAGGCTTGAAGACACTTGTCACCAGGTGTTAATATGGATTAAATTAGGTAATGAATATAAAGTGATTTCCATTTAAGAGGAGGGCTCAATGAAGACAGTACTTGTAGAATGAATGAATGAGTGGACATTAGTCACATCACTTTGTCAGGGTCCCCAGGGACCAATACGGATTCTCTCTCATCAGCCTGGGTACTCCCTGAGGATGAGGGTGTAAACTCTGAGCTTCCTCTTTGAGGCTGATCTATAGTATTCAAAGAAGGCTGAGCAGTTTAGGTGGTTTATTCCCTTGGTTGATGTGGAATGTGGAAACAGCCAGTGTAGAAACCCACAGGGAAATAGAAACTACTTTCTTTTCCTCTGAGTCTTGAGATGCAGGCAGGGCCTGGGACCCAGCACTGAGCTCCCCTCCTGGATTTGGGGAAGGGGATGTCTTTATGAAAGCTCAGGCCAGTGGGATCACCCCCTTTCCTTCTGGCTGTGGCCACCGTAGCCACACCCTTGGCACTGCCTGATTTCAGCAGCCACACTAAAAGCCAAAACTGTGGGTGTGTGTGTTGGGGGCTGTAGGGAGGAAGGAGGGCAGAAGAGACGTGAGGGTGGGGGAAAGCTTGACTCAATGCTGGTAAAACCCTCCCCCCACCCCTGGCCCCATGGTTTCAGAGAAACGGCCTCCAGATGCCGGTGGTGTGCCAGGCCCAGCCGTTGGCGTTTGCCTAACAGGAAGTTTCCCTGAATACCATCTTATCTCGACTGGCCCAGCGGGGCTGCAGAGAAGGGTCAGAGGAAGCTGATGGCCCCCCTGCCTAGCACCACACGCCCCCTCCAGAGGCCGTCCCTGGCCTTCCTCATCCCAGCTACATTTGTGGGGTTGGGTGGGGTGGAGGCAGCCGCTCAAGCTGGGAGTGGCTGTGGGTCTGAGGACTGCCTCCTGAGGGCTGACAGGGTCCCCTACTCAGGACTGGATATCTGGATCCCTGCGCTTCTCCTGCAGTTCGTCTCAGGTGCGCCCCATGGTCCCTGTCAGCCTGACCTGTTGGGTCTGAGAAGGGCCTGTCCTAGAGGCGTTTTGCCAGATATAGTGGATGAAAATACAGGATACCCAGTTAAAATCTCATTTTCATAGTGAATCTGAAACTCACAGTGACTGAGTATCCTCTAGTTAGGCACTTCTGCCTGAAGGGAGTGGCTGGTCGTTGCACTTGGGTGACTCCTTCAGATGCTTCAATGCTCCTTCCTCTCCCCTCCACCCTTCTCATTGCTCTGCCAGTGAGGTTCTGAATGCAGGTGTGGAATTCGTGCCCTCATTCTGGATATGTTTTCCATTTCTGCCCACAGCAGAGATAGGGTCTCCCTCCTCAGATGGGGGCTCCCTGAGGGAGGGGAGCCTCCCTTTCACCTCTCTCTCATCACTGGGTGCTTTCTGGAGACTGAGCAACACCCCCCCGCACCCCGCCCCTCTCCGTCATCAGGTTCAATACGGCTGACCTCACCACAGGTTCAATATGGCTTTAAGAATTGTGACCTGGGGAGGCCTAGGAGAGCCTGCTTGTTAACAACTTCCATCTCATCTCTTCTGACCATCTGCCAGTGGGAATCCTCATCCCCAGCCTTGTTTTTGCAGGCAGCTATCTCAAGAAGTCCCCCAGGCTCTGAAAACTTACAGTGGAAAATTTTCCCTGGGAGTCACCTGAGCTCTGGCTGGAACACTGTCACTGATCAGCCCAGTGACCTTGGGAAGGCTTCGATGCGCCCTCTGGGACTCAGCGTCCTCATCTGCGCAATGGTGATGGATCTAGCTTGGTGAGCTTGCAGAAGTGTTTTCCAGACTGCAAGTTGTCATTTATCAATGGGTCATGAGGTCAGATGAGTGGTTTGCCACCAACCAGATGCTTTTTCTAAAATATGAAGGAGAACAGGGTTGAAAATATTCAGAGAAGCTCAAACATAGTAAGGGTAAGTACTGTTTCTTGAAACTCTTGGGGTATGTGTGTGTGCACGGATGTTGAGGGAGTCCTGTGAAGAGTGTATGTTTTTTCACATGGGTTATGGTAAAGCATAAATGTCAGGAGGTGGTAAAGAATCCCCTTGTCAATGCAGGGGGACACCGGTTTGATCCCTGGTGTGGAAAAATCCCATATATGCCTCAGGACATATATGCCTCAGGACAATTAAGCCAGTGGGCAGCAACTACTGAGCCCATGCCTTGAATGCTCTAGAACCCAAGCTCTGCAACAAGAGGAACCACAGCAATGAGAAGCCTGCCCACCGCAACTAGAGAGTAGCCCCTGTGCACAGCAACAGAGACCCAACACAGCCAAAAATAAATCAAGAAGCCTTTAAAAATGTTTTCTTCTTAAAAAAATGTCAGGAAGGTTGATATCTTAGGAGCTGAGACAGAAGGGTGGTAGGGGCAGTCAGAGACCCATAAGAGGGTGTTTGTTCCTTCTCCACCTCGTGGGTGCCAGGCCCCCATGCTGGCAAATTCCTCTTTAGGGCCCTTTTAAAAAAAATTATATTTATTCATTTATTTTTAATTGGAGGATAATTCCTTGACATTATTGTGTTGGTTTCTGCCTTACATCAACACGAATTGGATTTTCTCTCTAAGTGCTAGCCTCACCTGGGCCTGGACCCACATCCCCAGAGGCCAGACCCCTCCAGGCCAAGCGCCTTCGGGGGCTAGTCATGTTCCACGGCCAGTCAAACAGGAGAGAGTGCCAGGATCTGTAACTGGTAATGCCCAGCCTGTCCGGCTCTGGTTTTGGCCCCCCAGTAACACTGGATTGGGAAACTGACGTGCCCGCCAAGTGGAGAAACGCTGACCCTCCCTAGCTTTCCCAACCACCTTCCTCGTGCTCATTAACCCTTCCTGGGGGTGGGGGAGGTGGCCCTCAGCAGGAGTGGTGGGGCCTTGTAGAGGGGTGCACACAACAGATAGAGGCTGAGGAGCTAGGGACCCCCCGCTGTGTGACCTGGCAAATACCTGGCTTTCTGAAACCCTGCCCTGTCTCTCCTCTAGGGAATGCGATCTAGGTGTGACCCACATTCCTGGGATGATTTGAGGTAAAACAGGTGGAAGATGCGAATAGCATCTCAGGTCTCTTCATCTCTGTCCCTGTGGGTGTCAGCCCCCTGGCATCCAAGTCACTTCTCATGAAACAGGCAGAAAGGGGAGAGGGGTCAGATGCATGCAAGAAAGGAGGAGATTTAATTTGAAATGAAAAGGAGGAACTAAAAACTCTTGACCTGTGGGGCTTTCAAACTCAAGGTTATACAGCTTTGCTTGCTTCAGAGAGCCCCAGTCTGAGGGGAGACACAGCCCTGCCTCAGGGAGCCCCAGTCTGAGGGGAGACATGGCCCTGCCTCAGGGAGCCTTAGTCTGAGGGGAGACTCGGCCCTGCCTCAGGGAGCCCAGGTCTGAGGGGAGCCCTGTGGAAGTCCACCTTCTGGGCCTTTCCCCTAGGGATGGTGGCTGCAGAGGGGCCCTGGAGGTTCTCAGTCAGCTGGTTTGGGAAGAGTCATCCAGGGCATTATCACCTCTTCTGCTGCTAGCCTGTAGCCTTAGGTGGGATCAGGAAGGTACCAGGAAGGAGTCCCCACCTTTGTTGCGGCCCCCATCACCCTCCCGGCTCCCACTTTGCTGACTGACCACAGGTCTGAAATCACTTCATGAAATTCACCTCTTAGATTATGGACTAGAAGGGATCTTGGAGATCAGAGAGTCCCAGAATCAGAGGAGGCAACTGAGGCCCAGCAAGGGGAGGAATCCTTCCTGTGGTCACACAGGGAGTAACAGCAGAGCCCAACTTCTGTACCTTGGCTCTGAGTCGGAGGGAGACTCTGGAGGATGTGGGGGCCAGCCTGCATGCGAGTGTGTGTGCGTGTGTGTGTGTGTGAAAGAGAGATGAGCCACTCTGGGTCCTCTGTGAGCAGACGTGTGTTCACACAATATCCTCTGCGCGTGGTCTGGTTCTTCCTGTGTCTGTACAGGGTGGAGGCAAGGGGAGGGACAGGCTGGACCAGGGATACCAGACAGGTCTCACTATCCCTATGCCAAGTCCACCTGGCCCAGCCCTCTCGAGACCAAGGGCAGAGGGCAATGAGTCACGGATGACTCAGGTGCTGGAGGCTGCTGCCACGCGTGGCACGTGACAGCCAAGAAGAGCAAGACCTGTTCTCAGACAGACAGATGACCCAGGAGGCTGACCTTGGGAGTCTCCTTCCTGGGAGAATAAGGGCCTCTCATTTGGGCCTTGAGCCTGGGCCCTTGGGGTGGGGCTGACAAGAGGGCCATTGGTTTCCCCATCCTCCCCAGCCTTGAACCCACTGGCTGGCTGATGGGATGGGAGAAGGCTGGGACGGGCCTTTGCTGACCTCCCAGAGCTGTGGGGTTGGGGCCAATCTCCAAGGGAGAGAGTTTTCCTGGCCGTGTGGAACTGGTGTCCTGCAGCACGCCCCCCTTCCCCACCTTTAGAGCCCACAGTCTGCCCATGATAGCCCTGCCGTCTTTGTCTGAGACTAGGAATGCCAAAGCCTCGACCAGCTCCTTGAGACCAAAGCCTGGGCCACAGGATGAGACAGTCTGGGCCGTGGACAGCATCCTGGGGTCGACTCTGATCACGTGACCTGGAGCTGCACAGTTTTTTTCTTGAGGCTTCTGCCCCACCCTCTGTACTATGAGGGGCTGTGTTTGAAAGCTTGGCAGTTCATCTTAGTTTATCCCTTGTCAGAGCTTGAAGGCTGGGCTGAGACCAGCACCCAAAAGATGCCCCCTCCCACCTCCCCTGTGCTTCAGGTAGGGGCTTGGGGAGGGGCTGGCTGCGGCAGGGGAGTCCTGGCCCAGCAGGCCCGTGCCCCAGGGTCTCTGTCCACCCGAGACACACTGATGATTACAGGGTGAGTGACCAGCACCAGACACTGTAATCTGCTGCCCTCCCTCCTGCCAAGGGCCTGCTGCGGGGTTTCTTTCTGCTTTTTACAACTGTTTTCTAAGAATCCTGGGAAGGGAGAGGCCCTTATCTCCATGGAGTGAAGCTAAAAACAAAAATAGGGGGGGGGGAGGAGGGAGACGGGGAGGGAGGGAGACGGGGAGAGAGGGAGGGTCAGCAAAGGGGTAGGAGAAGGAGGGAGGGAAAGAGGATGAGGGGGTAAGGAAAGAGAGGGGTAGCTGGACAGCAGACGGCTTTTCCCTGGTTGACAGCCTGAGGAAGAGGAGGGTTGCAGGGGTAGGCGCGTCCATACTCTACCCCTCAGTCCCTAGCTAAGATGTGCCTCCTCAGAGAAACCTTCCTGCCTTCACTCCATGGACTATAGCCTATCAGGCTCCTCCGTCCATGGGATTTTCTAGGCAAGAGTGCTGGAGTAGATTGCCATTTCCTTCTCCAGAGGATCTTCCCGACCCAGGGATCAAACTCAGGTCTCCCACGTTGCAGGCAGACGCTTTACCATCTGAGCCACCAGGGAAGCCCCTCCCCTGAGTGTCCTGTTAAAAATGGCAACATGCTTCCCACACCCAGTCTCTCTTATCTGACTGTTTTTTCTAAGCACTGACCACTAACAGTCTTGTATTATAAAATGCAGTTATTTGTTATGTGTGTTGGGTACTGTCTCTCTCCCCAACTAGGACTTAAGATCCATAAGGCCAGGTATCCTTGTTTTGTTTGGCTGTCTTGTGGCCTGTGGGATTTTAGTTCTCTGACCAGGGATTGAACCTGTGCCCTTGGCAGTTAGAGTATGGAATCCTAACCACTGGGTTGCCAGGGAATTATCTCTTTGTTTTGTTTTGTGGCACAAATGTAGGATCTACAATATGTAGGATCTACAACCAGGGATCAAATGCCTGCCCCACTGCAACAAAAGAATTGAATCTTAACCACTGGACCACCAGAGAGGTCCCTTTCTGTCTGATGGCTGCTGTATCCTAAGTCCCTGGAACAGCATCCAACACATCATAGGTATTCAGTGTGTAGCACATCCCTATTAGAGAGATCTGGACTCTCTCTGTCTCTACTCTTACCTTCTCTCCACTCCCCTATCTACTTCCTTTTTTATAATCTGACTCNGGCCTCCCTGCCAGCCCGCTGTCCCTGACCGCTCTGCTTTGGCCCCAGAGGAGAGGCCTGGCTGTCTGCCTTACGGTGTGGAAAACCCAGAAGGAAAGCGGTTTTGAAATTCTACTCATGACTGATACCTTTCTGGGCATTTTTGGCCACTGGCAGAGCCTGGCCCGCTTCCCCCATCTGTCACAACCTCCTTTGAATTCTTTAAAAGGCTCTATCTTTCGTTGTCATGTGGATGCACTATTATATAGCACATTCAAACGGGACAGGCTTTGTGAGCAAAGAACGTGGAGCTTTTCCCCTGATCTACAACTCGTAACCCTTGGTTCCCTAGGAACCGCTTACTCTCCTCAACCTGTGAATGGTGCCTCCATCACCACTGTGGCTCGGGCCTGAAGCCTGGTGTTCATATTTGATCAGCGCTTTTGCTTTATCTCCCATATCCAACTCTATCAGCAACCCTGGGGCCTGTTCTGTCTCAAAAATATTTCCACCCCTTGCTCCCCCTTTCCCACTCTCTGGCCTGGGCTCCATGGCTTTCTTGGTTGCCCCCTCCAGCCCCGCCAATTCTTGTCCCTCCCAGCAGCCAGAATGAGCTTTGACAGTACACACACAGCATCCTGCCGTCTGCTTAAACCCTCCCTGTGTACCGTAAAGCCGGCCTTCCTCATCTGCCTCCTGGCAACCCCTTCCATCTCCCGAGGGGGCTCCTCACCCCCTGCACACACTGACCTCTCCATTCCTGGACATATCAGTTTCATGTCTGCCTTAGGGACTTTGCTCTCCTTCCTCCTGGAAGGAACACTCTGGCTCCACGCCTTTGCCTGGATGTCTTCTCCTCACCTTTCAGGACTCAGATCAATATCACCTCCTCCAAGAGGCCTTCCTTGCACACCACCCCCCACCACAATGTAAATTAGATCACTGAGCTGTTCAGTGATTACCCTATTGACTTTCTTTATAGCATTTATCCCTAGTTGAATTAATCTGATGTGTTTACTTGTTTATTGTCTTTGTCTCTCTCTCTCTCTCGGAGTCCAGGAAAGCAGGGAACTTGTCCAGTGAGTTATCACTGTATGCCTGTGTCCAGTGTTTGGGGTTCAATACATATTTATCAAATGGATGAAGGCTCCAATTCTGCCTTTGCTGAACTTCTAGCGATTTTGCAAGCTCTCTTACACAATCAGAAAGTTGGTAACCTGTTTGCAGTCTCATTCCAAGGATTTTAGTCCGGCTTGGCCAATCAAGTTACAGCTCATCAATTCTTGGCGGCCCCACCCATGCCAGCAGGACACAGAACCCACAGTAGGTCCTTGGCACCTGCTTGTAGGATTGAGTTGGTTAATGCCTGGCCCCTGTACTGATTATCTGGGCGATTTTAAGCGAGTCAGTATGTGTTTTGTTGTCTCCATTCCTCACCTGAAAAGATAAAGAGGTTTGTACAGATGGTCTCACACTTCACAAGGGTTGCACACATTAAGACCTCTGGGGTTCCCACTGGCCAGTCCGGGTGAGGAGAGTGAAGAGAAGGGAGAAGAGGTGGAGGTGGTCAGGCCTGGTGGGAACCTTCGGACCTGAAGTGAACCCAGAAGGCCTCCTGGAGGAGGAACAGAGCTGTGGAGTGGGGAAGGGGAGGAATGCCGAGGCAGCCAAAAGCACCCCTTCTGGTGGGTTCTCAGGTATTTATGACCTCTTCGGCTGGTCGAAATGCAGGTGTGGGTTTGCTCTCGGACTTCGGGCTCTGCTGCAGGCCTCAGGCTGGGGAGACTTTTAGGAATGTGCCCCTTGCCTTCCAGAGCCACCTTTGGCCTTACCTGCTGTTTACCATCCTCTTCCTCCCCCTCTGTCCCCCTTGGCAGCCTGAGCCAGTGCCAGGAAATTGTTGGTCAAAGGTGAGGTCACCAAGGACCTGGAGAAACAGCAGGTCCTCATTAACCTTGTTTACCTGCCAGATACCTGTGGCCTTAAAAGGTTCTTCCTGCCCCTTCTCATTACCCGTGTCTCCTGCTCCTTTAGAAGTTCAGATCCACTGGGCAGATTTTGGTGTGAATTTCTTCATAACTGATCTTCATAAGAGGCTCCCCATTTCTCCAGTTTCTGGTACATAGTGTATATATCTCAGATCACATCTCAGACCATGTGGTTATCTGGGTTTAGATGCTGGCTTCTCAGTAAGGCTGTAAGATCCTTGAGGTAGGGACTGTGCTCATTCGCCACTGTACCCCCCAAGCCTGGCTTTTAACAATATGTTTCTCAACAGTTGGATGAATGAGACTAATGTTACGGGTCTACACTGTAGTGTAAATCTCACCTCCTCTGGGCAGCCTCCTGGGATTACTTCCATCCTGGTCTATTACTCTCCCATTCCTAACTTTGGTCTGTCTATCTCATGCTGATTTCTCCTTGCAGTTGCTCTCATATTATTTCAGAGGGCATTTGACTGCCAGTGGGCTCTGCAAAGGCAGAGACTATGTCTTCTGATTCTCCCATCTTACCCCCAATGGATGCTCACCAACTAACTGGCCTGTGGGATATGGGCCAAAATGGGACCAGGAAGGTCAGATTAATCAAGTTCACCTATATATATATATATATATTTTGGACTGTGCTTGGTCTCTGCTGCTGCTGAGTGAGCTTCCTCTAACCGCAGTGAGCAGGGGCTACTCTCTAGTTGTGGCACTTGGGTTTCTCACTGCGTGGCTTCCCTTGTTGCATAGCACAGGCTGTAGAGCACATGGGTAGTTGTGGCAGGCAGGCTCGGTTGCTCTGTGGCATGCGGAATTTTCCTGGACTAGGGATCGAATCCGTGTCCCCTGCGTTGGCAGGCGGATTCTTAACCCCTGGTCTACCATGGACGTTCTCATCTATCTTTTTGATGAAAGAGCTTGGTCTTGTCCTGGCCCAACCTGCACATCATCACTCAGATCTGGGGTTCCCTTCTATGTACAGTGCTGTTTCAAAATCATTGACATTTATTCATTTATTCACTCAAAAAACGTTTGCCTGGGGCCTTGCATGCGCCAGGCACGGGGCTTGCTCTGACTCTGAGTCGGAGGTGATTCAGTTCCCAGTCCCCAGGAGCACAAAGCATTCAGAGAGGTGAGATATTTACCAGCACAGTGCCTCAGCTTTGCGGCCAAAGGCTGGGGCTGCCAGAAATCTTCCCTGAGGAAGTCTCAAAGATTCTTACTCAGCCATTCATCTGGTGTAAGCAGTTTAAGAAAGCTTTTGACCATCTTGGTCAGCCCAAGAGATGCTTGTAACCCATCTGTGATCCTGGTTCACAGGGAGGAGGAGGAAGGTGGAGGCCATGCCCCGCATCAGCACCCCCTACCCAATCATTGCCCGCTGAGGGATGAGAGCCACAGACACTGGCTGGCAAAGAGAAGACCCACCGCTGACAGGCAGACATGCTGGGCTCAGAGATGGGCAGAAACACTTCTGAGGCCCCGGATGACTCCAGGTCGAGCTGGGTTCAGAACCCAAGTGTCCTGACTCCCACCCACTAGATGGCCACCTGCCCTTGTCTTCACTAGGCCAGTGCTTTCACTGGGTCAGCCCCTTGAGCTCTGGGCTGGGTGCTGGGCGCAGATGGGTGGACCCTCCAGGGCTCCCCTTCTTGCACAGAGAAAGATGGACACCAAAAGGGTGGTCCAGGCTGAGACACCTGTTGGAAGGAGGCGGGTATGAGCCGAGCCTCACAATTTGGTAGAAGGATGCCCATCTTCAAGAATACGACTCCTGGAGACCTGAGTGCTCAGCCTGGCTCCTTTTTTCACGGGCAGAGCAAGTTTATCAGAGGGAGAGAGAGGGAAAGGGAAAGGGGCCAGGAGAAGCCGTATTCCAGGCTGGACTCCGGCTGTGGGCCTGCCTGGGCAGGCTGCACGTAGCTCCCAGACCTTGTTTTCCATAGCTGCCTCGGGGCACAAAGTCCAGTGGGGTGATTTTGTCATCTCTTCCCAGGGCAGCCTTAAAGGGCCAGCACTTCCCTGGGGCTAATGATTACCTATTGGGTCACCAACAGCCCCAGATGTCAATGTGTGTAAGAATAGCTGGAAGGTGGGAATGGAGGGGTGGCCCAGGACAGGGCAGGGCAGCCCAAAAAGGAGGACGACAGCTTCTTTGAATGCCTCCTCTTGGGCCTGGCTTCTCTCCATGCATGGGCCGCAAGGAGGGACCTGGGTCTTTAAGGGCAAACAGCCCATGGAACTTGTGAACCCCAAAGGGAGGGTAAAGTCCAGGGTGCTGCCCCCCCACCTCACACTGACAGGAGAGCAATTGTGGGGGAGAGGAAAAAACATTTTAGGCTTGGTATTCCCATAGGTGGGAGGGGCTCCTAGCCACAGCCAAAGAAGGGGCACATCTGGGACTTCACGGGGTCAGACCTTGGCCAGGCAGGCCCCTTACCCTCAGACACTGGAAGGTGCCCCAGACACTATCACCCCAGCCTTGGGAAGCAGAGCGCAAGTAATAATAATGAGAACTTTGTGGGACCCTGGGGACACTATATAGAGCCACCTGTACTCCTTAAAACAACCCTGTTTGTGAGAAGGGTACAAACATCACCCTCATTTTTACCCACGTGAAGAATGAAGCCCGGAGAGCTTATGTAACGGCTCAGGATCACACGGAGAGCAAGGAGCAGCGCAGGACTTGACCCCTGGCCTGGGTTGTGTCAAAGTTCAGAGCTTTTCGCCACTGTGGGTGATGGGCTGTGGCCTGCTGTTTCCTCGCTGGCCTGGGTCAAACAGGCCTCTGGAGAGCTTTCAAGATTTATCCATCCAGCCTCTGTCTCTCCTCCTCGTCCTCCCTGGGTAAGAACCTAGGTGTTCTGTGCTCAGCTGGGCTGGATCCACTCATCACTGCCTTGAGATCCGTGGCTGCAAGTGGTTGTGGCCTCCCTGCTGCCCTGGGGGCTCGCCAGGGACAGAGACTCTGAGGGTCTTGTCAAGTAGGACAGGCCTGGAGGAAGCAGAGGGATGGACAAGATGACCCTTGCAGGAAAGCCCCCTGGGGAAAGGCCTGTCCCCTCGCACTCCTGTCCTACCTCTGGTTCACGGAGCTCTTCAGGAAAGCTTTCTCCAGGTGTGTAAACCTAACGCCTTCCAAGCCCGGCTGTGACCTTCAGCAGTTCTCACCTGTGTTTGAGTAAGCTCCAGGAGTTGGTGATGGACAGGGAGGCCTGGCGTGCTGTAGTCCATGGGGTCGCAAAGAGTCAGACACGACTGAGAGACTGAACTGAACTGAGCTGAACTCCTGACTCAAATACAAGCTGCCGGTTTATCCTTTCCCAACCCTTTGCACAGGCAATTTCCTATGGGTTTGGCAGAGCAGGGTTTTTTTCAATCCCACAAGATAGAAGAGGAAACTGAACCTTTGCACGAGGAAGTAACTGGACACAGCAAGGTTTGGTGGCAGAGGTCACTCTGCCCTCACCTCCACTCAGCTGATCCTCCTGCTGCTCCCATCGCGGCCTCGGTTGGGTCCCTGCCTCGGGGAAGCTTTCCCATCACGTTCTGGCTGGCTGAGCAGTTACGTTTTGCCTCCAGTTCTTTGAAATATTTTACTGTGCTAAGGTACACATAACATATCATTTACTGTCTTTACCATGTAAGATACAGTCCAGTTCAGTGGTATTAAGAATGTTCATCTGGTTGTGCGATGGTCAACACAGTCTCTGGAACTTTGTCTTTTCTGACTAAAACTCAGGACCCACTACACAACTTTCCATTCTCTCTTGCTCGGCCTCTGAAAATACCATTCCACGTTCTGTCTCTATGATCTTTGCTACTCTAAATACCTTGCATGAATGGAACAGTACTTAATAAAATATCCTCCAGGTGTTCCCCTGTTGTTGCCTATGTTAGAAATCCCTTTCCTTTCAAGGCTGAATAATATTCCATTGTACGCATAGACCACACTTTGTTTATCTGTTCATCCATCCGTGTGCACCTGGGTTGCTTCCATATTTTAGCTGTTCTGAACAATGTTGCTGTGGGTTGCGTGGGTGTACAAATATCTCTTGCAGACCCTGCTTTCAATGCTTTTGGGTATATACCCAGAAATGTGATTGCCAGATCATACAGCAATTCTCTTTTTAGTATCTTCCATAGTGGCTACACCATTTTACATTCTTCCCAGTGGAGCACAAAATTTCCAATTTCTCCACATCCTCCCAAAATATGTGATTTGGGGTGTTTTGGATAGCAGCCATTCTAACGGGTGTGAGGTGGTATCTTATTGTAGTTTTAATTTGTGTTTCCCTAACGAACTGTGACGTTGAGCACTTTCTCTTGTGCTTATTGGCCATTTGTACACCTTCTTTGGAGATATATCTCTTCAAGTCCTTTGCCCATAAAAATTCCTTTTCTTTTTTGGCCACACCACATGGCATATAGGATCTTAGTTCCCCAACCAGGGATCAAACCTGCACCCCCCTGGAGTGGAAACAAGAGTCTTAGCCACTAGATCACCAGGGAAGTTCCTCCTTGCCCATTTTTGAAATGGGTTGTTTGATTCTGTTGTTGTTGTTGAGTTTGGGGAGTTCTGTATATATATATATATATATATTTTAAAACTCCATGAATTCCAGTACTTCTTGGTGCTGTTGGTGGGCTCCTTCATATGGCATTCCAGAGTAGCCCATGTCCAAGCTTCCCCTAGACCTGTCTCCCTGAGTTGATGGCCTGCTTACCTGCTGACCTCTCATGGACAGGAAGCTCCCTGGGGCCGAGCTCCAGCCTGAGGTCTTTATTTGCAGCAGCAGCACAGGGCCTGACACGGAACAGGTGCCCAGTGTATGTTTGGTGAATGGGTGAAAATGACCTATGTGTGATGACAGATCACTCAGGCTGGGGTTGGCGGGGGGCGGGGGGGGGGCGCAGGAGAGATGAGGGGCCCCAGCATCATGGAGAAATGGGTACAAGAGGACTTCCCTGGTGGCACAGTGGGTGAGAATCCGCCTGCCAGTGCAGGGGACACGGCAGAACTACTGGAACACCAAGAACTACTGGAATTCATGGAGTTTCAAAATACTTTGTGTATCAGAAGATTCTATCAACAGAGTAAAAAGGTAACCCATAGAATGAGAGAACATATCTGCAAGTTATATATCTGAGAAGTGATTAATATACAGAATATATATATAGAAAAAAAGTGTGTGTGTATATATATATACACACAGAACTCCCCAAACTCAACAACAACAACAAAATCAAACAACCGGGTTCGACCCTGGTCCGGGAAGATTCCACATGCTGCAGAGCCGCTGAGCCCGTGCGCCACAACTACTGAGCCCTCGCTCTAAAGTCCGTGGGACACAGTTACGGAGCCCGTGTCCTCCAACTACTGAGGCTCGTGTCCCTAGAGCCTGTGCCCCACAACAGGAGCGGCCACTGCGATGAGAAACCTCATACCACAAGGCAGAGTGGCCCCAGCTCTCCCCAGAGCGGGGAAGTCGGCCCAAAGCCATGAAGACCCAGCGCAGCCAAAAATAAAAATAAATAAATAAATAGAAATTAAAAAAAAAAAGAAATAGGCACGAGGCAGCCTGATGCTGCCAACAGAAGGAGGAGAGCAAGATGGTGAGGAGCACGGACTTTGGAGTCGGGTGCCCAGTACGAATCCTCTCTTATTGGTTGCGCAGCCTTGAGTGAGTAACTTAACCCTTCTAGGCCTCTATCTCTTGGCCATCTTTGAAATGGGAGTAAAAATAGTATCTAGTTTAGAAGACTGGTTATGAGAATCAAATGGCTTGTAAAACCTGGAGAATAGGGCTTAGCATATCATAAACATTATACAGGCACTGGATGTTATTATTACTTCACCACAGTCTCAGCAATTTGAGGGCAGAGCACACACTCCCCAACTCGCTGTGGCCCCAGCACCTTGCACAGTGCCTGACGCAAAGCTGGTGCTCACAGAGTATTTATTAACTGAATTAAACTGTCTTTTGTCCACCAGGCAGTCCTTTACTGCGACCTTAGTTTCTCCTGTTCTCTTCCTGACACTCTTAGTCCTGTTATTCATGGTCCTGCAGCTCAGCCTAGTCTTGACGTCTTTTCACCCTGGAAAGGACCTCTAGGAAGGAAAATTTGTTCTCAGTCCTTCATAGAGGGAGCCTGGGGCCGGCTGGGCTGGGTGATCAGTCACGAGAGTGGAGGCTGGCAGAGGGCTGCCTCTCTCCATTTGCCCTCTGTATCCCTGCCCCAGGTCCTAGAGTCACAGAGTCTCAGGGCTGTTCTGTCCCCATGGAGAGACCTGAACCACTCTGTGCCTGTTCTCTGCGTGGCTTGCCAGCTGCCTTGTTTCTCTCTTGGAACTAGGGAATCAGAGAGAAGGGAAGATGTTCTGAAAGACGTCTTGTCTCCTCCTAGAGGTTCTAGGATGTGACTCTTTTAATATATTATGGACTTGTTTATTTTGGGCTGCACTGGATCTTTGTTGCTGTGCCAGCTTTTCTCTAGTTGCGGCGAGCAGGGGCTCCTCTCTTACTGTGGAGCTTGGGCTCTGGGTAGGTGGGCTCGGTAGTTGCGGCTCCCGGGCTCTAGAGCACGGGCTCAGTAGTTGTGGTGCATGAACTTAGCTGCTCCACAGCAAGATCCAGGATTTTCCCGGATCTGGGATCCAGCCCATGTCTCCTGCCCTGGCAGGCAGATTCTTTACCACTGACCCACCAGGGAAGCCCAGGATGTGATTCTTTGGATCATCTCCTTGGCACTGTTGTTACTTCTGGAGGCAGCTAGGAGCCAAGCCCTAGAGTGAGGGTGGAGGGACAGCCTTGATGCTTCCCCAGGTCTGGTGACAGCGGGACAGACTACTCTGCGGGCTGCCCCACTGCCCTCCATTCACTGGGACCTGCTGCCACAGTCAGCTGAGCCCCAAGGTGCCAGGCCCACGTGGACGTGGGCAGTCAGCTGTGCCCTCTGCCCATGGGTCAGCACTCCCTGGGCTCCTGAGGTCCCGAGTCCCCTGACATCACTCAGATCCTGTGACTCGCCCCTCCCCACTTGGGAGGAACCTTGTGCCTGAAGACTTTGGTCTTTCCTCTGATGCTCGTAGGCAGAGTGGCTGGTGGGTCAGGTGCCAGTGGGTGATGGGGAGGCTTGGAGGATGGCATGGGCCCTGCATGGGTGGCTCTGTGTGTAAGAGCCATGAGTCACAACTTTCAGACAGCAAGGAGGAGAGAGGGCAGGTCATGGGCACTGGGTATGTGGGGTGTGGAAGGGGTGTGGAACCCGGGTTCACACCCCAGATGTTCCCATCAATTGAGAAGCCCGGTAGCTGACCTGCATCTTCATGAGAGTGGGGAGGGCTTGTGCACGAGTGTGTGGTCTAAGTGTAAGTGCAGGGATGTGAGGAGTGGGGTGATGTGGAGGGTGGGGAGAGTGTGTGCTCCTGGTACCTGTACTATAAATGGGGTGTTGGGTCTGTGTTGGGAATGGAGTTGGTACTGGTTCTGGACTTGGGGGGCTAAGCAGAGGTCACTGTAGAGAGTGACCACAAAATTACAAGGTGCCTTGATTTCTATTTTAATTTAACCTCAGCTTCTGCTGGGGTCAGGTTGCTGGGTAACTGTTGGGAATGGGGGTAGAATTTAGGGCCTCCTATTGCCACCCCCCTGCCCCCAGCTGTTGATTAGCATCTGAACGATGATGACATAGGAGGGGAGAGACTTGTTACCGTCGGTCATCACACCTCCAGCCAGCAGGGCTGGCTTTTAGGGGGTGGTTTCTGTGTGTTTATGACTGTCAGTGTGTGTGTGTGTTGTTTCAAGTATGATTTATCTTTGTGTATATAAACATGTGTGAGCCTGTGGTCTGTGACGGGCTCTGTGTGTCACTTTTGAGGTGTGTGTGCTCCCATGTGTATATCCATGAGCTGTGCCACTGTATTTTATTTTATTTTTTGATTGAGGGAGCATGCTGGAGTCACACTTTCCAAATTACACAAACAGAAACAGCATTCTGGAACTAAATGCTAACAGTCCCCATTTTATATATATTTATACATACACACACACACGTTTATACACATGTGTCTTTATACTATATATATTTGCTATGTATTAAAATAATTGCCTTTGATATATATTGAAACAATTTTATTAAGCAATTAAAAATGTAAACCATTTCTTTTAATAATTTACACTTCTGATAAGAAAATGATTCGTGTTTTGATTGTTGTTGTTCAATCACTAAGTTGTGTCCAACTCTCTGTGACCCCATGGACTGCAGCCCTCCAGGCTTCCCTGTCCTTCACCATCTCCCGGAGTCGGTTCAAATTCAAGTCCTTAAGTCAGTGCCGCTATCTAACCATCTCATCCTTTGCCACTCCCTTCTCCTTTTGCCTTCAGTCTAGTTGTTTGTTATCTTTCTTTCCCACCAGAATTTAATGTGGAGGAGGACAGGCATTTATTTGGTCTTCCTTGCTTACTGTTGTATTCCAGTTCCTAGAACTGTGCCTGGCATGTAGAAGGTGCTGAAGAAATACGTTTTAAGTGAAAGGGAAAGCATTTCTGAGAAAATGCATTTAAGAGGGCTGAAGGGTGAGGAGGCATTTACTGGGCCAACAGGGGTAAGGACTGTTTAGATGGCAGGCACAGTATGTACAAAGGTCCTGAGGCAGGTGGGGCAGAATGCATTCTGGGAGCTGTCAGGTGGCTGGTGCAGCTGGATTTCTCTATGCGTGTGTGTGTGTGTGTGTGTGTGTGTGTGTGTGTGTGTGTGCAGGGCTTTCACAGTCATTTGAAGGAGTTCACAAAGTCACTGAAGAGTTTCAAGCAAAGGAGTGACAATAATTGGATTTGTGTTTTAAAAATATTCCCCATTGCTGGAGGGGGCTGGACTCTGGTGTTGGGTTGAGAGGGCAAACAGTAGGGCTGGGTAGGGACCTGGTACCTTCCTCCAGAGAGGAGGTGGCTCAGCCTGGGGTGGTGGCTATGAGGATGGAGCTCCTAGGACAGAGTCAGGAGCCTTCTCAGGAGTGGACTTGGCCGGGTTACCAGGATAGGCTGAGTTGAAGGAGTTTGGGAGCCGAGGGAGAGGGAGGTTCTGGGAGAGACTCCAAAATGTCCGAGTTGCTTAATTGGTTGGCTGGTGAATCGAGTGTTTCCCATGTGCTGAGCGATTTGCTATTTCACTCTCCCAATTAATCTTCACAGCCCTCTGAGGCGGGTCAGATGATAATCCATGAGGAAACAGAGGCGTAGAGTGATAAGCCCTCTGCTGTAGGGTTTAGACTTGGCGCTGTGATGCCCTCCTATCTAATAACATCAAGGCTTACACTTGGCTGGTTAGAATGGGGATCATAAAATAATTAGACGAATGCAAGGCAAATATTTCATTCTGATTGGAGACTTCATGGATGCGCTAACATTGGCCTGAATTTAGATGTGTGACTGGGTCCCTCCCCTGGACCCACGCCCTCCTGAGCCTTGAATGATCTTTCTTGCAGAAACCTCCCCGTGACACTCTGTCTTCTCTGGGTTCCAGTTTTGGTTTATTTAAAGTAGAGCTAGAATATCATACTTCTTAAGAACCAGTTGAGGGCAAGATTCCTCTAGATATTTAGACCCTCCTGCTCTCCCAATAGCCCTCTCCCCCACAACAGCCTGCCAGCTCTCCTCTTTACCATCTGTCTGTTTTCCACTTGACTCAATGGCAATTTTTTTTCAGTGGTTTGCTATTACCAAGCCTTCCAAAGCATGCAACTTGTATTTTTTAATTAAAAAAGAAAAATTTTCTTTTCACAGTCATATTGCATTGCTTTGTGTCATATTTAATTAAATTACATAATTATAATAATGAGTGCAACTGGCAGACAGATTTGGGGACAAACACAATGGCTCTTGGGACACAAGTGGCTTGACTGGTGGGTGTGGAGATGGACAGGCATGTTGGAGAGCTTACCCAGGGTTAGGGAGGGGGAGCTGGCCCAAGCCCTCCCTGCAGAGGGCATCGGTCTTCAGGCTTCTCAGTTGCAGTGCAGAGTTATCAGACGAGGCCTCAGGCAAGGTGGGCCACCAGGTGAGAATGTGGGCAAGTGGGAGAACTGTCTCCGGGGTGACACCCTGTTATATTTAACCAGAAGATGAATTCTGTGTTCAGTATTAAGTACACATATTCGGAGCCCTTGGGAATCAATATGAAATGCTATGAGTGGTTTAAATGCTCAATTTGATTAGGTTTAAAAAGTATGCTTTGTATCTCTATTAATAATGAGTGGGCAGGGAGCGGTTCACTCTGGAACTTCTCATTTTCCTGAGTCAAGCCCTGGGAAAGGCAGTAGTAGCTAGCGCCTTTGGGAGTGGTTGAGGAGTGCCCTCTTTGTTCCTGAGGTGTCTGCTGCACTTGGCGAGGCTGGATTCCATCCTGAAGGCCAAGTTTCTGCCTTTGAGGAACATCTATTCCTAAAGAGAGTGAAGGTGGTGAGATTCCCTGAAACCATAGGGATCTGGATCCAGGTGCTGGTAAGGGGGGACCTTCTGGTTGGGCTGACAGGTTGTGTCTTGCTCCCAGGGCCACCAGGGCAACAGAAGGGCAGGGATGGGATGGTGCTTTCTTGATGCACAATGCCCACCTGGCCCAGGGAGGGATGCAACAGGTGGGGACCTCACCTGAGAGCACTCGCCACGCCTGACTAGTTCTTAATGAGCACCGGGGACTGTTCCATCTCTCAGAGGGCCGGGGAGGTAGATGGAGGCAGGATCAGTGGACAGAGTGGCATTGATGTGGGCAATGTGGGATAAAGGTGAGCTTGTTCCGTATTCTTAATAGTCAGGGAAGGGAAATTGGTTTAGTTCAGTCAAACCATCATCTCTTTTCTTTCTTCTTTCTCTTTTAAAAGTGTGTTTATTTATTTTGGCTGTGCTGGGTGTTGCAACATGTGGGATCTTTAGTTGCAGCTTGTGGGATATAGTTCCCTGACTGAGGCTTAAAGCCAGGCTCCCTGCATTGGGAGCATGGAGTCTTAGCCGCTGGACCACCATGTCTGAACCATCGTTTCTGTGTTAGGTTCTGGTAACACCAAGAGAAATATGACACCATTCCTGCCCTCAAAAGCATACCACCTTAGTCATGGAAACAGAGTCCAACAAGAATTTTTTCATGGCAGTTTAGAATGTATTTAGTCTCAAGTAACAGAATACATAGTGGACAGTATCTTGAGCAATGAAGACATTTATCAGTCTCACACAACAGGAAGTCTGGAGGCAGGTGGCTTCAGGCTTGGTGGCAGGACTCAACCAGGTTATAAAAAACTCCAGCTTTTTCTTTCTGCTCTGCCATCTTCAATATGTCAGCTTTTTTCCAAATGCTTGTTGCTTCATGGTTGCAAGCTGGCAGCTATGGTGCCTCCTACATTTATATTCAAGGAAGAAAAGAAAAAGACCAAGAAGAAAATGGAACTGTACTTAAAAACATTTTTTTATTGGAATATAGTTGATTTACAATGTTGTGTTAGTTTCTGGTGTATGGTAAAGTTTATCAGTTATACATATACATGTATTCACTCTTTTACTTTTTATTATTATTTTTTATTTTTGGCTGCCCTGGGTCTTTGTAGCTACGTGAGGGCTTTCTCTGGAGAAGGCAATGGCACCTCACTCCAGTACTCTTGCCTGGAAAATTCCGTGGACGGAGGAGCCTGGTGGGCTGCAGTCCATGGGGTTGCTAAGAGTCGGACACGACTGAGCGATTTCCCTTTCACCTTTCGCTTTCATGCACTGGAGAAGGAAATGGCAACCCACTCCGGTGTTCTTGCCTGGAGAATCCCAGGGACGGGGGAGCCTGGTGGGCTGCCATCTATGGGGTGGCACAGAGTCGGACACGACTGAAGTGACTTAGCAACAGAGGGCTTTCTCTGGTTGCAGTGACTGAGGGCTACTCTCTAGTTGCAGGGTGCGAGCTTCTCATTGCAGTGACTTCTCTTGTTGAGGAGCACGGACTCTAGAGCACATGGGCCCGGTAGACGTGGCACACGAATTTTGTTGCCTTGCTGCTTGTGGGATCTTCTTAGGCCAGGAGATGAACCCATGTCCTCTGCGTTGGCAGGCAGAATATCCACTCTCTTTTAGATTATTTCCCCATATAGGTCATTGCAGAGTACTGAGCAGAGTTCCCTGTGCTATACAGTAGTCCTTATTAACGATTCATTTTATGTATAGTAGTGTGTGTATGTCAATCCCAATTTCCCAATTTATCCCTCTCCTCCACCTCCACTTCTCCACTGCCCTGGCTTCCCCTCCTGGTTAATTATAAGTTTGTTTTCTCCCTCGGTGACTCTGTTTCTATTTTGTGAAGTTCATTTGTATCATTTTCTTTATTCCACCTATAAGCAATATCACGTATTTGTTTTTCTCTGATTTACTTCACTCAATATGACAATCTCTAGGTAATGGGACTGTATTTTCATTGGGCAAGAAACATGTTCCCCAGAAGAACCCTTAGAAAACGACCTCTTGTATTTCACTGGCTGAATAAGAGAGGATACTGCAAGGGAGGTAGGGAAAGTGAGGGTCAGGGGGCTGGCAACAATAAAGCTAGATGAAGTTTTATTCATCCTCTGGGCCTGGATACATCACCACCTGGAAAGATATGGGCTCTGGTGGCAAGGAAGAAGGGCTAGGGGGCATGGCGGCTAGGAGAACGAGCAGGGTCTTCCATGTGTAAAAAGAGCCAAGTTCAGTCCAAGGAAGTAAAGAGAAACCAGAGGAGGAGAATTAGTCTTACCAGGGGAAGAAGGGGTCAGGGAAGGGGAACGTTTTCCTGGAAAAGGTGGCCCCTGAGCGAGGCCCAGAGTACCCTTATCAAGAACAGTTGGAAGATTGTCCTAATTTGAAGGAACAGCTAGAGAGGAAAAGTGAAGATGGGAAATAACGTACTGTGTCTAGGAAAGTGTGCACAATTAGAGATTTAGTTAAAGAATGGAGTTAGTTACAAAACAGAGAGAGACTCACAGACTTCGAGAACGAGCTAATGGTTGCCAGGGG
The DNA here is from genome assembly GCA_006410615.1 of Neotragus moschatus. Taxonomy (NCBI): domain Eukaryota; kingdom Metazoa; phylum Chordata; class Mammalia; order Artiodactyla; family Bovidae; genus Neotragus; species Neotragus moschatus. Next base: position 158,822 of record SJYA01002804.1, on the reverse strand, counting down.
GAAGGATGCAGGGAAGAAATAGGTAGGGAGTTTGGGGCGGACAGTACACACTGCTATATTTGAAGTGGATGACCGGCAAGGACCTACTGTACCGCAGGGACCTCCGCTCAGTGTTATGTGGCAGCCTGGATTGGGGGGGAGTTTGGGGGAGAATGGATACAGGTATATGTACGGCTGAGTCCTTTTGCTATTCACCTGAAACTATCACAGCATTTTTTGTTAATTGGCTAGGTATCCCAATACAAAAAAAGAAAAAGAGAGAGGTGGGAGGTGCAGGTGGAGAAGTGTTGTGGAAACCAGACCATGGTGGGATTTGTAAGTCATGTGGCAACCTTGGATTTTATCCTGTAGGGTCTTGGATGGCTTTCCATGGTGGAAGGGCTTGGCTAGTCGTGCATTTTATCTTATTTTGAATATTAATTAATTTGGCTGCACCGGGTCTTAGTTGTGGCACTCGGAATCTTTGATCTTTGTTGCAGTACTTGGAGTCTTTACTTGTGGCATATGGGATCTAGTTCCCTGAGCAGTGATTGAACCCAGGCCCCCTGCATTGAGAGCATGGAATCTTAGCCACTGGACCACAAGGAAAGTCCCTATTCACGCATCTTAGAAAGGTCACTCAGTGCTGGTGCAGAGAATGGATGAGAGAGGCCGAGGAGCTCAGACTGAAACAGGAATGTTCTCGCAAATATCCTGACGAGTGCCTCCGAGGGCCTGGAGTAAGACTTTCCATAGTCAGCCTGAGGATATTTCAGCGACGATAGGCATGATTCCGTGGAAAGAATCTCTGGGAGGGAAAGACGTCTCAAGGGGGCTTGGAAGCTCCCAAAAATGTCCATCAGACTGTGCAATCACACACAGGCTGGTTTATGTTTCAAGGGTGAGGGGAAGGTGGCCAAAGAAACAGTGGGCAGTGCAGGCTTTGCCAGATTGCTGGTTCGAGAGGGTTCGAGCAGCGACGGGAAGGGCACATACGTGACAGGCCACGGGCCTGGGAAGCTGGTGCCTCGAAGACAAGAGCAAGCAGAACTTTGTGAAAGACACTAGTGGCTACTCAAGCTCAGGGTCAGAGCCCCAGGAGGGACCAAGGGAGGAAGAGGCTGCCGCTGGGCCTGGTGGCATAATGCGGATGCGGAGTGGAGAGAGGGGGCGCTCCTGGGGTTTGCCTCTCTTCCAGAAGCCAGGAGACCTGCCTTCAGACCCAGAGGCCAGGACCCCACTGGGAGAGGAAAGAGAAGCCCCCTTGGGAGGTAGCAGGGCCTCCTCGCATAATACGCCATTACAGGTAAAAAGGAAGCCTGTGAACAAGTCTGTTGGGTCCACTCAGCCCCCCTCAGTGGAAGTTTAAAGCATGGGTATGCAGTAAAGAGGAAACGCGCTTCTGAGTACCCAAAAGAGGAGGAGGTTGGAACCTGCAACTACATAGCTGAGGGCAGTCCTGGGCCAGAGTACTTGTAGACTATGGAAGAAATGGCCTGTGGGTACTTAGAAAAGGAAGGGGTCACCAGGGAAGGGCTCACTGTGACTAGTGGGCCAGGCCAATTAAAAACAAGTGTGTGTGAGTATGTGTGTATGTGTGTACTCACTCGTGTCTGACTCTATTCGACCCAATGAACTGTAGCCTGCCCGGCTCCTCTGTCATGGAATGTTCCAGGCAAGAATATTGGAATGGGTTGCCATTTCCCAATTAAAAAACAAGAGTATTGAGAAATAGATAAGGATAAAATGGAATAAAATTTAAAAAGATCAGAGTATACAGTGAAAAGTCTCTTTCTCACCCCTGCCTTCTGGCCTCTCAGTTTCCATCCTCAAAGGCGCTCGGTGTTACCATCGGTGATGTGTATCATCTATGGTGATATCTATCTATCCACAGATGATATCTATAGGTGATATCACCTGTCTATCCATCCATCCATCCATTCATTTACCTACCTACTCACATATCCTTTAAAAAGGAAAAGTGTATTTCACTTGTCATTTAAAAATCTTTCTCTGCCTTTAACAATTTATCTTGGCGATTTCTACATAGCCATGCATGTGGAACTGCCTCACTTTTTAACGCCCTGGGCGTAGCCATGATCCAAATGCTCCATTGTTTATTCAGCCAGCCCTCCATAGTCCCCAGACTTTCTCTCATGTCATCAACATCAAGATGACATATATGTCATATATGTCACTTTCTGTATGTTTGATACCTGTGATGTGTGTGTGTGTTTATAGAATACTCAGAGGTAGAATGGTTGAACTGAAGAATATGTGCATGTTTGATCTTTTTTTTTTTTCAATGTGTTTTTATTTTAGCTGTTGCTGGGTCTCTGTTGCTGTGCATGGGTTTTCTCTGGTTGTGGTGAGCAGGCGCTACTGTTTGTTGGGGTGTGTGGGCTCAGTGCAGTGGCTTTTCTTGTTTCTAGGGTGCACCAGCTTCAGTAGTTGTGGCTCACGGGCTTTGTTGCCCCTCGGCATGTGGCAGGCAAATTCTTAACCACTGGACCACCAGAGAAGTCCTGGTGCATATTTAATTTTGATAGAATATCGTCAAATTGTCAGCTTCCACAGGAGTTGTGCCAATTTTTGTCCCCATCTTCAATATATGAGTGGGTCTGTCTCCCTATATTTTGGCTAACACTGTGTTTTCAAACTTTTAGGTCTTACTGGTGCTGGGTAATCAGACAGAAGAAAACTCCAGTTTTCATATGCTTTTCTTATATTAAGATTTCTGACTAATGGACTTTCTGACTCTTAGGAGGATTGGAGACTGGAAGATGTGGAAATTGTGGGAAGTATGGGAATTCCACAGAATTCTTGATTCAGTCTCTCAGGCAACTTGATGGTCAAGATGGAGAAATGTAGCTGGATCCTAAAGTGGTTTTATGAATCAGCAGCTGGATAAATGGCCATCCACTCATTCAGCAGATTCTTGGAGAGCCTACCAATTTGACTGATATATCCCTAGTCACTGAGAGATATCAATGAAGGAAATAGTGGCCCCCCACCCAATTCCTTCATGGAGCTTATGTTCTATAGGAAAAGACAAACAATAAATGAAAACCAGGAACAATTAAGTAAATTATGTAATGTATTAGAAGGGCTTCCCTGGTGGCTCAGAGGTTAAAGCGTCTGCCTGCAATGCGGGAGACGTGGGTTTGATTCCTGGGTCGGGAAGATCCCCTGGAGAAGGAAATGGCAACCCACTCCAATATTCTTGCCTGGAGAACCCCATGGACGGAAGAGCCTGGTGGGCTACAGTCCATGAGGTCGCAAAGAGTCGGACACGACTGAGTGATTTCACTTTCATGCCAAGGGTATTGCTAGGTCTAAAAGAGGACAGTTTCCAGTTTCCAATGGATGCCACGGTGGCCAAGGATTGTCATTAGTCCTGTCTTGTTTGTGCAACAAATATTGATTGTACTTCTACTGCATGCCAGGTGCTGTTTTATGAGCCAAGGATACAGCTGTGAACAAAACAGACAAAAACCCTGGCCCCACTGGAGGGGTCTCTAGTGGTAGGAGACTGACAGTAACAAAATAAGAAATGCATATAGTATATTGTATGCTAGTCACGCAGTCATGTCCAACTCTTTGTGACCCCATGGATACCTCTTTGATACCCCTGCCAGTATCCTGTGTCCATGGGATTCTCCAGTCAAGAATACTGGAGTGGGTGGCCGTGGCTTCTTCCAGGGGTTCTTTCCAACCCAGGGATTGAACCTGGGTCTCTTGTATTGCAGGTGGATTCTTTACTGTGCGAAACACCAGTGAAGTCCTGTATAGTATATTAGAAATGAGAAAAAAAAAAAAAAAGTGCTAGGGAGAGAAATTAAGTGAGAAGGAATGATAAGCAGTGCCAAAAGGTGGGCTGGCAGTTCCAGACACGGTGGTCAGGGAAGGCCTTAGAAGGTGACTTGAGTGAAGACCGGAAGGAGGGAGGAAGCATGTAGCTATCTGCAGAGGGAGGACAGTTCAGCCTTGGAGGCTGAAGCAAGCTGAGTGTTGGAGGAGCAGCAAGTAAGTCAGTGTGGCTGGAGCAGAGAATGAGGGAGAGCGAGTGCGGATGGAGTAGAGAAGCAAAGAGAAGCAAGAGAAACTGGGTCATGAAGGGCCTGGGGACCTCTGTGAAGACCTTCAGCTTCTGCTCTGAGTGAGGCAGGAGCCATTGAAGGGTCTGAGCAGAGGAGGGCTAGGATCTGAATTAGATTTTAATAGGATGCTTCTGGCTGCTGTGTTGAGAATAGACTCTACTGGGGGAGGGCAGAGCAGGGAACTGTAGTAATCCAAAGAGTGAGGGCAAAAGTCAGGAGGCTCTTGCAAAAATCTGAGCGAGAAATGATAGTGGGTTGAACCGGATTGGAAGTGACCAAGAAATGGTTGGATCTGGATATGTTTTCAGTGGCAAGCCAACAGGGTTTGCTGCCAAATTTGATATGGATATGGAATGGGAGAGAAAGCGAGGAGTTGACTGTAACTGCAAGGTTTTTGGTATGAGCCACTGGAAAGATATTTATAGATTTCTAGAAATCAAGATTCCCGGGAGAAATATCGATAACCTCTGATATGCAGATGACACAACCCTTATGGCAGAAAGTGAAGAACTAAAGAGCCTCTTCATTAAAGTGAAAGAGAAATGTGGAAAAAGTTGGCTTAAAACTCAGCATTCAGAAAACTAAGATCATGACATCTGGTCCCATCATTTCATGGCAAATAGATGGGGAAACAACAGAAACAGTAAGAGACTTTATTTTGGGGGGCTCCAAAATCATTGCAGATGGTGGCTGCAGCCATGAAATTAAAAGACGCTTGCTCCTTGGAAGAAAAGCTGTGACCAACCTAGATAGCATGTTAAAAAGCAGAGACATTACTTTACCAACAAAGGTCTGTCTAGTCAAGGCTATAGTTTTTCCAGTAGTCATGTATGGATGTGAGAGTTGGACTATAAAGAAAGCTGTGTGCTGAAGAATCGATGCTTTTGAACTGTGGTGTTGGAGAAGATTCTTGAGAGTCCCTTGGACAGCAAGGAGATCCAACCAGTCCATCCTAAAGGAAATCAGTCTGAATATTCTTTGGAAGGACTGAGGCTGAAGCTGAAACTCCAATACTTTGGTGACCTGATGTGAAGAACCGACTCATTTGAAAAGATCCTGATGCTGGGAATGATTGAAGGCGGGAGGAGAAGGGGATGACAGAGGATGAGATGGTTGGATGGTATCACCGACGCAAAGGATATGAGTTTGAGCAGGCTCTGGGAGTTGGTGATGGACAGGGAGGCCTGGTGTGCTGCAGTCCATGGGGTCACAAAGAGTCAGACACAACTGAGCAACTGAACTGAACTGGAAGGATGGAGTTGAGGTGACTGAGATCCTGAGACATGTGCTGCCTATGGGTGGACATGTCAGCTTGGAGTGGGAAGATCAGGTCAGGGTGTGAAATGCTAAGTCTGAGATGCCCCTTAGACATCTTGGTGGAGATGACAATGTCCAAATAGACATGTGGGTCTGGGATTCAGAGGAGAAGTCTGGGCTGGAGATTTAAATTTGGGAGACATCTTTTTATAAATAATATTTAAAGTCTCTGGTCTGGATGAGATCACCAGGGGAGTGAGTGAAGATAAGGATGAAAAGGGGTTCAAAGACTAGCTGTGGGGAATTCCAACATTACAGCACTGGGGAGCTGAGAAACGACCAGTGACGGAGGCTGCGAAGGAGCGGCCAGGGGAGTAGAAGGAAAAACTGAAGAGTGTGACGGCTTGAAAATCAGGTGACAAAAAGGTTTTGATAAGAAGGTGGCCAACTGTGCCAAATGGTACTGAGAAGTTGGCTGGGATGAAGTCTGAGGACTGACCTTAGGACTGACAAGAGCAGTGAAGTACCAGTGAGAGAATCAGGACCCAGAAGGGCCACAAGAGGTGGCTGTGAGGGATCAGTGATACAAGATGGCATCTGCCAGGTCCTGCTTGGGGGTTCCCAAGGCCAACTGTCTAAGTTGGGAGGTGACAGAGGGACTTAGAACAAAAGACCTGGAGGCTTGTTGACGACTCATGATGTGTCAGTGGTAACGTGACGAGAAAGGCAGTTACAGGCTGGCTTAATAGACGTATCATATCCAGAATGAGCGAGGTGACTGACCTGCTGAGCACAGCACACAAGGGAAACTGGGTTCAGCTGGGGAGGGAAAGGTGGAGATAGACAGTGAGTGTGTGCAGAGTGTGCACAGAGGGTAAGGACCTGGAGAGGAGACTTGGTGAGAAATGAGTACAGGGCTAGGGTCCTGAGTTTGGGAAAGAGTGGATGTGGGGGCGTCTTTCATTCCAAGAGCAGCCCTTCTAGGAAGGGCTCTAAAATGAGTATCTAAAAATGGTGGAATGGGGCTGAAAGGAGACAGACCATGTCCCATGACCTCTCCTACATTTATTTGTGAGCTCCCCATGACATTTTGCCATTTGTGAACCTTCCAAGCTATTTCCAAGCGGGGTGTGTTCCACAATTTGCTGAATGACTGCATCTGAAGTCTTGGGAAAATGATGCCTCCTCTTAAGACAGACTGAATGAAATGAGTAACTTGTGATTATGGCAGGCCACAAGACTGGAGGCGTGGCCTTCCCTGGGCCACGCCCTCACTGACTTGGCAGAGGGTGTGGTTTCCCGGCTCCCACGTTGCCACCTCTCTACCCGCGCCCCCCCCCGCCCCGCCCCTCCCTGCCCTCGTCCCTGCCCGATAGGCAGCTAGGCACCGGGGTGAAATTTGGAGAAAGCAGAGACCTAGATGCAGTCCTCAGAGTGCTCCCAGTCTGATGGCAGGAGGCAGGGCAGGCTCTGAGGACCAGAAGAGGTGGTGGGACCCTATCCCAGGTCTGACAGGAGGGAAACGGTTCAGCTTCCAAGATATATTTCCTGTAACGCCCTTATCAGTGCTGTTTGATAGAATTATGTTAGTCACATCTGTATTTTAAAATTTGCTAGTAGCCACATTAAAAAAGTAAAGTGAAGAGGTGAGATGAATTTTAATAATAGATTTTATAAACTTATATGTTCCGATTGAGGGCTTCCCACGTGATAGTAGTGGTAAAGAACCCACCTGCCAATGCAGGAGGCGTTAAGAGATGTAAGTTCGATCCCTGGGTCAGGAAGATCCCCTGGAGAAGGGCATGGCAACCCATTCCAGTATTCTTGCCTGAAGAATCCAATGGACAGAGGAGCCTGGCTGGCTACAGTCCCTAGGGTTGCAAAGAGTCGGACGCGACTGAAGTGACTTAGCATGTGCTGACTGACCCAAATATATCCTCAAATATTATCGTTCCAACCAGTAATCAATAGACGAGAATTCACCGAGACAGTGTTCGTTTTTCAGGCGAAGTCTTCGCAATCCAGGTGCATTCTGCATTGCCAGCACATCTTGATTTGCACCCGCCATGTGTGGGTTGGGCAGTGAGGTCTGGGTGATCTATCTCACTGTCCCCCGCTGTGCTTGAAGGCTCCAGGGCTGCCAGCTGGGGGTGCGGGGACTTGCGGCTGGTGCCCGCCTGGCTGTGCGAGGGCTCCCGGGGACCCTCGGAAATGACCTGCTGCGTTTGCGAGCTGCGTGTGCGTTTCTGGGTGGGAAGGTGGCCCGTGATGTGTGTGCCCACTGTTTTCCAGCGATGGTAAACATTAACGAAGCAATGGGAGCCAGGCCCTCTGGGAGGCCTGGGCTCCCTGGGGTGGGGGGTGGGGCAGACACCGATAACGCTGTGTACCTTAGATAGGGCTTTGGAGCTGGCCTCTGCCGCTGCCCAGCCCAAGCTGCCAGGGAAACACCAGCTCGACTTCTGCTCCCAGGACCAGGATGTCTGGCGGGGAGATTCCCAGAACCCACAGACCTCAGAAGTGCCACTTGCTCTACATTCGTGCTGGCCTCACCCCACTTCGCGGTGCCCTCTCCGTCCCCGCCCTCTTCACTTAGAGAGCTCTTCTCTCCGATCCACTTGCCCACAAGCTGGCTTAGCCCAATTTAAGGGCATAGAGAGCAGGCTGACTGCAGATAATTTCTCCTTTAAGCCCCCCACCCCCTGCAAAAACCCCCAAAGCACTCGCTTATTGAGCACTTGCTGTATGCTGGGCCATTACCTAGGCTGGTTCCTTCCTCACAGCATGCGGGGTGGTCACCCCATCCAGGTGAGGGGCCTGAAAGTCAGTCAGGTCAGAGTCATACCTGAGATACAGACCTCAGTTTTTGACTAAACTAGTTCTAAATGCCAGAAATTTCTCTCTGGGGAGGGGAAAGCAAGAGTATTCACTTGTATTACATTTACATTAACAAACACTGGAAGGACACATGTTCATGGAGGCTGCTGCAGGTGATTACATATGGTGGCTGGAATGGGGAGGAATGGAGGTATTGGGGTTTTTCCCAGGTGGCGCTAGTGGTAAAGAACCTGCTTGCCAATGCAAGAGATGTAAGAGACTCAGGTTTGATCCCTGGGTCAGGAAGATCCCTTGGAGGAGGAAATGGCAGCCCACTCCAGTATTCTTGCCTGGAGAATCCCATGGACAGAGGAGCCTGGCGGGCTCCATTCTATAGGGTTGCACAGAGTTGGACATGACTGAAGCAACTTAGCGAGCGAACAGATATTGGGGTGAGAATTCTCTAGGTGTATCCTGGTGTATTGGGTTTCCCTGGTGGCTCAGTGGTAAAGAATCCTGTCAATGCAGGAGACCTGGGTTTAATTTCTGGCTCGAGAAGATCCCCTGGAGAAGGGAATGGCAACCCACTCCAGTATTTTTGCTGGGAAATCCCATGGACAGAGGAGCCTGGTGGGTGACAGTCCATGGGGTTGCAAAAGAGTCAGACAAGACAGAGCAACTAAATAACAAAAACATCCCGGTGTATTATCTTGATGTCAGAACCATCTGGAGGTGTTGTATTGCCTAATTTAAAAGCAAGTGAGATGAAATTAGAACTATTCCTTTTTTCTTGAGGGTACACAGAGATAGGTTTCTCAGAGTAGGTGAGATTGATGACCAAACTGAAAATTTTTTGATATCCAGATGTGTTGTGGGCTTTATTTTCCATAAAGATAATTTTATTAATAAATGATAAAGTTCTTTCTGGTCATGGCTTGGAATTAGTCTTTTTTAACTTCTGTCCTTGGCTCCTAGTCCCTGTTCTAGAAACTCCTGGCATGATGAGGAAGAAAAACTCAGACAACCCCAATCTGAGGAGAAGACACAGCCCTGTCCTCATGGGGCCCCAGTCTGACCAGTCTGACCGGGGAGAAACAGCTCCGCCCTCAAGGAGTTCTCAAGCCCAGTTCATCTGCATCACGTGAAAGAAGCGGAGGGATTCCTCTGTGCTTTGAAGCAGCCACTTATGCTCTGGGCCTGGCTCTCCCTCCCCATCCCAGGGTACCTCCTTGGTTCCCAGCCCGCTCAGTGCGTCAACACTGGATTGCTTTGCTCTAAGCACTTGTCCCTGGTCCCCAGAAGGTGTCTGGGCATCATCCTCTCTCACCTTGTCTCTCCTGGACCCGGGGAATGTGTGTTCTGGCAGCCCGGGGAAGCCCGGTGCCTCTTCAAGAGCCTCCCCTTCAAGACGCAGACTCTACACCAGCTCTCACACAGGCCTGGGCGGACCTGGGGAGAGGGTGGGACAAGCTGGTCTGTGTGGGGCTCTGGGGTCTGCCCTGCCCTTTTTGCCCTGGAAAAGGGGCGTGTGGGCAGTGAGAGCTGAGAGGAGGGCCCTGGAGGCTTCTCCCTGCTTGGGGATCTTGGTCAGCGATTCTGACCTGGAGATAGACAGAGAAGTGGGAGGCTCCCTGAGTGTTCTTGAAGTTCCAGAGGTCACTGACCTGGGAGGCAAGGGTCAACCTGGAGCGAGGCAGGCCAGGGCACACATAGGCACACGCTGTGTTTCCTTCTGAGCTGAAGGCGCTGCCTGTCTGCAGAGCTGGAGGGTCCCATCCTCATCCCCAGCCAGGTTTGCTTGGCATCCTTGAGGGGACACCAGGCTCAGAAGCCAGGGAGCTGCAGACCGCCCCCCACCCCCACCTCATCCCAGTTTGCCTTCTCTTCTTCTCCACCAGCAGAGTGGTCCTAGGGCATTCAGCCCAGGCCTTGGAGGCTGGCTCGCCCTGTGCGGATGGAATGATGAAATCTGATTGGGAGACTGGGGGTGGCAGTGAGTGAATTCCTTCTTGGATATCCCTCTCCAAGCTCCCCACCCTTCCTGTCCCCATTCTTTTTTTTTTTTTTTTTAATTGTATTAACTTGTTTCCTTTCATTAGAAAAGCAAAACATGTTAAGAGATTTATCTTCACACTATTCATATGGGAATAAAATGGAAAGGGTCCTGTCTTCACCATCCCCTGAGCCTCAGAGGCACTCATCCATCTCCCAAGGGTAATCTCTGTGAGGCTGGGCATGCAGCCTGCCAGGAATTGAGGCACTTGTACACATCTATGCATGATTTAATACATTTGGATTTTAACTAAAATTGCAGATTTATGTGCAGTTACACTTCATGGCAAATAGATGGGGAAACAATGGAAGCAGTGACAGACTTTATTTTCTCAGGCTCCAAAATCACTGCAGACAGTGACTGTGGCTGTGAAATTAAAGGATGCTTGCTCCTTGGAAGACAAGGTATGACAAACCTAGACAACAGATTAAAAAGCACACACCACTTTGCCAACAAATAGTCAAAGCTGTGGTTTGTCCACTAGTCATATATGGATGTGAAAGTTGGATCATAAATGAGGCTGAGTACCGAAGAATAGATGCTTTTTGAACTATGGTCCTGGAGAAGACTCTTGAAAAATCCCTTGGACAACAAGGAGATCAGACCAGTCAATCCTAAATGATATCAACCCGAAATATTCATTGGAAGGACTGATGCTGAGGCTGAAGCTCCAATACTTTGGTCACCTGATGCAAAGAGGCAACTCATTGGAAAAGACCTGACTCACTGGAAGAGACCCTGGGATGCTGGGAAAGATTGAGGGCAGGAGGAGAAGAGGGTGACTGAGATGGTTGGATAACCTCACTGACTCAATGGACATAAGTTTGAGCAAACTCCGGGAGATGATGAAGGACAGTGAAGCCTGGCATGCTGCAGTCCATGGGGTCTCAGAGTCAGACACAGCTGAGTGACTGAACAACAAGAGGAAGTAATACTGAGAGATCCTGTGTACACTTTACCCAGTTTCCTCCGATGGTAACATCTTGCAAACCTATATTACAGTATCACAACCAGAATGCTGGTATTCATTTCCTGTCCCTATTTTTGACCTTCTCCCAACCTGGTTGTGAAACTGAGAGCAGACCCCAGCTCCCTGCAGGGTCCAATCAGGGTCCAAGTGGAGACAGAAGCCACTCTGTCAAACACAGAAGTGAAGTCTGAGATTCCTAGCATCTCAGAGGTAGACAGGGGTATGATCTTGCGATCCAGCCAGGCCAATGCCCTCATAGAGGGCAAAAGAGATTTTTTCAAAACATATGGGAGAAGATACAGAACAGAGGGCCCAGTGACTGGAAGCTGGAAAGATATTTGCTGGGGGCAAGTGAGAAAGCCTCAGGGTGAGGATGAAAGAGGTGGGAGAGGGTAAAGAGATCCCTGGGGCCAGGGACTGGGGGCGGGGGCGTTTACCCAGAGTATCAGGCCTGCAGGAAAAGAAAACAAAGCAGTTGGGATTCTTGGAAGACAGACTTCAGGTAACCCTAGGGGTTCGGCAGTTGGCTTCCTAGGAATGCCGGCCAGTCAGCAGCAGCTTCCATTCAGTGCCTTTGCTCTATAGCCTCGAGTAACTTTGTGCAAGTCATTCCCTCTTCAAGGCCTCAGACTCCACATCTGTAAAAGGAGGCAGATACCCAGCCTTCTCAAAGTACCTTCCATATCCACATTTCTGCATTCACAGACCAACTGGTCTGATGAATCTCTGACATACCTTTCTCCATGTGGCATTTCTCATTCTCCCTGTGCCTTCGTGCTTCCGTAAAATGGGGATAAGAAAAAACAAAACAAAACAAAACAAAAAAAAACACCATTTCTTAAAGTTGTTGTAAGGAATAGATGAATTAATACATGTAAAGCATTTAGCACCTGGTATACAGGAGGCTCTTAATAAATGTTACTTAGTAGTAGCAATTAGGAAGGCAGTTGACTGCTACACAGTGGTCTGTGTGGCCTGTAGCTGGTTTCTTTTTTAATGAACGCCTTGGGACAAGGGCCTCCATGGGCCTTTTAAGGGCAACCCAGCTCCAGGGAAGCCACATCCTGTTCCAGGTGCCACCCACATCCAGGCTGGAGAGCCCAGAAGACCAGGAGACCCAAGCCTGGAAGCTCCTGGAACCTCATGCCAGGACCAGCAAGGCCCACACGGTGTCCCTGCCCAGGATCTCTGGGCCTTGGGTCCCAAAGGGAGAGCGGTACTCTCCCCTTTACTCCCTTCCCCCGCAGCTGGAGGCACTGGGTGAGGGTGGCTGGAGATAGGAGAACAGCGAGAGGCATCCCATGGAGGGCTTTCAAGAGGCCGCCCTGCTTAGGGTCAATATTTGTTCAGCTCTTGGGCTGGCGTGGTCCACCACTGCCTCTGGCCCCTCACATTCCTGCCATCGCATCCCTATCTCAGGAACGTGCTTCAATCGACTTGGGGGGACCACGCCCCTTGTTGTCACTGGTCTGCCCTGGTCTGCACCTCCAGCAGATCAGGCTGAAAACTGGAGGCCCCAGGCAGGTGCATGGAAGGTGCAGGCCAGGTACAGGCACCTGCTTCTCCTTGATGAAGGCCTAGCTTCCTCCCCAACTGCGACCAGTGTGGGGTGGTGGCAGGAACTTCTGGCTTCCATCTGAGATTCCTACTTAAATTAGAATATTATTTCAGCAAACATTTTCTAAACATATACTGTGTTCCCAAGAGGATACCCCCCAACTAGGACTTCAAGGGGAAAACATCCTTAGAGGACCCCAGTATCAACTCCAATCAGGTTTGCTTAGATATATGTAGACACACAACTGGATATAAAACAGTTTTCACTAGCAGATTTTGTTGTTTAGTCGCTAAGTCATGTTCAACTCTTTGTGATCGTATGGACTGTAGCCCGCCTCTGTCCATGGGATTTCCCAGGCCAGCATACAGGAGTGGGTTTCCTTCTCCAGGGGATCTTCCCCACCCAGGGATGGAATCCGAGTCTCCTGCATTGGCAGGCAGATTCTTTACCACTGAGCCTCTTGTACATGACTCAAAAACCGAAATCAATTTGCAGTTTAAAGACAAAGAAAAGAATACAAGTTATCAATTTCAAAGGGAGGATATACACCTTAGTGCTGAAACCAAATCATCATTTGCGATGTGAAGAGTGACGGACCACCAGAATGTTTGTTCTGTTGAAGGGGCTCCTGGGGCGGGGGCGGGGGCGGGGTTGGGTTTGCTTGTACTAGACAAAAATGACTTATTAACATACTAAGCCCCATCTCTGCTCTTTCCTCATTGGCCCAGGACAGTTGACCCTAATGAGGCCATGGGCTGCTGCTGCGGCTAAGTCGCTCAGTCGTGTCCGACTCTGTGCAACCCCATAGACGGCAGCCTACCAGGCTCCCCCATCCTTGGGATTCTCCAGGCAAGAACACTGGAGTGGGTTGCCATTTCCTTCTAAAATGCATGAAAGTGAAAAGTGAAAGTGAAGTTGCTCAGTCGTGTCCAACTCTTTGTGACCCCATAGACTGCAGCCTTCCAGGCTCCTTCATCCATGGGATTTTCCAGGCAAGAGTACTGGAGTAGGGTGCCATTGCCTTGGGCAGTGTGCAGCAAATTAATTTCCTGAGGTTAGCTTGGAGGTGAGAAGGCTCTGTGGGGTGTGGAGGAGGACCCAGAACAGGACTAATTCCAGCTAGGGTCTAGCAGTGCCATCCCCTGATCCGTGACAGCCAGTGTCCAGAGCTCTTGACTTTCTCCTATTGACTCCGTGACTCTTCAATCCAAGGTGAAGAGGTGAGCAGGCCAAGTTTGTTCTAACCCTCTTGAGTTGTTATGCTGTCTCCAGGAGGGAAGTTTTATTCATATTTTATTCATATTTCCCCCTCTTTCCTCCACTTTACCTACAGTTCTGTATCTGGTCTCTTCAGTTTAATTCGTTTCGGAGGACTTCAAGATAAAGCTACCTAAAGAATGCCTTAAAGTCCCTACTTCTGCTTTACAGCTGCATAGTATTCTATTGAGTGGCTGATCTGTCATTTATCCAACCAGTCCTTTGTTGAATTAGATAATTTCCATCTTTAGCCTTCACAAACAATGAGGCGGCGAATAATCTCGTACATGCGTCATTTCACACGTATTAGGTATATCTGTAGCATCAATTCCCAGATCTGGAATTGTTGGTCAAAGGCTATGTGCTTTTGTAACCTTGATACATATTATCAAGTTGTTCTCCAGAGATTGTAGCAATTAAGCCTCCTGCAGCAATGGATGATTGTCAGGATTTCCCCACAGCCCAGCTAACTAAAGTATGCTAGCATACTTTTACTTGAATTTTTGACAATCTGATAGGTGAAAAATTGTCTCTTACATAAAATTAAAAGACGCTTACTCCTTGGAAGGAAAGTTATGACCAACCTAGATAGCATATTCAGAGAAGGCAATGGTAACCCACTCCAGTACTCTTGCCTAGAAGAAAATCCCATGGACGAAGGAGCCTGGTAGGCTGCAGTCCATGGGGTCACTAAGAGTCGGGCATGACTGAGCGACTTCACTTTCACTTTTCATTTTCATGCATTGGAGAAGGAAATGGCAACCCACTCCAGTGTTCTTGCCTGGAGAATCCCAGGGACGGGGGAGCCTGGTGGACTGCTGTCTATGGTGTCGCCCAGAGTCGGACACGACTGAAGCAACTTAGCAGCAGCAGCAGATAGCATATTAAAAAGCAGAGACATTACTTTGCCAACAAAGGTCCGTCTAGTCAAGGCTATGGTTTTTCCAGTGGTCATGTATGGATGTGAGAGTTGGACTGTGAAGAAAGCTGAGTGCCGAAGAATTGATGCTTTTGAACTGTGGTGTTGGAGAAGACTCTTGAGAGTCCCTTGGACTGCAAGAAGGTCCAACCAGTCCATTCTAAAGGAGATCAGTCCTGGGTGTTCATTGAAAGGACTGATGCTAAAGCTGAAACTCCAGTACTTTGTCCACCTCATGCGAATAGTTGACTCCTTGGAAAAGACCCTGATGCTGGGAGAGATTGGGGGCAGAAGAAGAAGGGGATGACAGAGGATGAGATGGCTGGATGGCATCACCGACTTGATGGATGTGAGTTCGAGTGAACTCCAGGTGATGGACTGGGAGGCCTGGTGTGCTGCAATTCATGGGGTCACAAAGAGTCAGACATGACTGAGCAACTGAATTGAACTGGACTGATAGTCTTGACTTGGATTTGCTCTTCTTCATGTTTATTAATACAAAGTCAGGCTGAGACAGATGCGGCACTCTGTCCGGAGTGGAGAATTTCCTAGAGCTACGCTGTTGGGGCAGGACCTGTGTTGTTGCTCTTATTTGCTTTAACCTGTGGACAGCTGGCTCCAAGGAGAGGCTCTAACCACAGCAGGACCACCCAAGTCATCTTCAAAGGTGAAGGCACCTGGAAAAGCTACACTGGATTACTTGTGCATGGGTGGGATGGGGCCTTGGTGTATCCATTTAGAGCTCTCCCCTGGGACATGGCCACGTCCTTGGAACCTCACACCAGTAGGGAAGTTTCCCTGAGGTTGAACCTCCTCCACCAAAGACCATGCATGGAAGAATCACAAGATGGAAGGCCCCAGTGAATGACTGGGTGTTAATCCCCCTTTGGTTTCCCTGCAACTACAGTACCCATGGTGTCTCTTGGGACCAGAGACCCTGTAAAAAGAGAGAACAAGATGAATTTCATGATTTGTTCTATGTGACCCCATTCTTGCTCCAGATGATCATTACTCTTTCCTGAGAAAAGAGAGGAGAGAAACCAGAGGCAGTTCAGTTCAGTTCAGTTCAGTCGTTCAGTCGTGTCCGACTCTTTGCGACCCCATGAANACTCTTGCCTAGAAGAAAATCCCATGGACGAAGGAGCCTGGTAGGCTGCAGTCCATGGGGTCACTAAGAGTCGGGCATGACTGAGCGACTTCACTTTCACTTTTCATTTTCATGCATTGGAGAAGGAAATGGCAACCCACTCCAGTGTTCTTGCCTGGAGAATCCCAGGGACGGGGGAGCCTGGTGGACTGCTGTCTATGGTGTCGCCCAGAGTCGGACACGACTGAAGCAACTTAGCAGCAGCAGCAGATAGCATATTAAAAAGCAGAGACATTACTTTGCCAACAAAGGTCCGTCTAGTCAAGGCTATGGTTTTTCCAGTGGTCATGTATGGATGTGAGAGTTGGACTGTGAAGAAAGCTGAGTGCCGAAGAATTGATGCTTTTGAACTGTGGTGTTGGAGAAGACTCTTGAGAGTCCCTTGGACTGCAAGAAGGTCCAACCAGTCCATTCTAAAGGAGATCAGTCCTGGGTGTTCATTGAAAGGACTGATGCTAAAGCTGAAACTCCAGTACTTTGTCCACCTCATGCGAATAGTTGACTCCTTGGAAAAGACCCTGATGCTGGGAGAGATTGGGGGCAGAAGAAGAAGGGGATGACAGAGGATGAGATGGCTGGATGGCATCACCGACTTGATGGATGTGAGTTCGAGTGAACTCCAGGTGATGGACTGGGAGGCCTGGTGTGCTGCAATTCATGGGGTCACAAAGAGTCAGACATGACTGAGCAACTGAATTGAACTGGACTGATAGTCTTGACTTGGATTTGCTCTTCTTCATGTTTATTAATACAAAGTCAGGCTGAGACAGATGCGGCACTCTGTCCGGAGTGGAGAATTTCCTAGAGCTACGCTGTTGGGGCAGGACCTGTGTTGTTGCTCTTATTTGCTTTAACCTGTGGACAGCTGGCTCCAAGGAGAGGCTCTAACCACAGCAGGACCACCCAAGTCATCTTCAAAGGTGAAGGCACCTGGAAAAGCTACACTGGATTACTTGTGCATGGGTGGGATGGGGCCTTGGTGTATCCATTTAGAGCTCTCCCCTGGGACATGGCCACGTCCTTGGAACCTCACACCAGTAGGGAAGTTTCCCTGAGGTTGAACCTCCTCCACCAAAGACCATGCATGGAAGAATCACAAGATGGAAGGCCCCAGTGAATGACTGGGTGTTAATCCCCCTTTGGTTTCCCTGCAACTACAGTACCCATGGTGTCTCTTGGGACCAGAGACCCTGTAAAAAGAGAGAACAAGATGAATTTCATGATTTGTTCTATGTGACCCCATTCTTGCTCCAGATGATCATTACTCTTTCCTGAGAAAAGAGAGGAGAGAAACCAGAGGCAGTTCAGTTCAGTTCAGTTCAGTCGTTCAGTCGTGTCCGACTCTTTGCGACCCCATGAATCGCAGCACGCCAGGCCTCCCTGTCCATCACCAACTCCTGGAGTTCACTCAGACTCGTGTCCATCAAGTCAGTGATGCCATCCAGCCATCTCATCCTCTGTCGTCCCCTTCTCCTCCTGCCCCCAATCCCTCCCAGCATCAGAGTCTTTTCCAATGAGTCAACTCTTTGCATGAGGTAGCCAAAGTACTGGAGTTTCAGCTTTAGCATCATTCCTTCCAAAGAAATCCCAGGGTTGATCTCCTTCAGAATGGACTGGTTGGATCTCCTTGCAGTCCAGGGACTCTCAAGAGTCTTCTCCAACACCACAGTTCAAAATCATCAATTCTTCAGCACTCAGCCTTCTTCACAGTCCAACTCTCACATCCATACATGACCACAGGAAAAACTATAAACTTGACTAGACAGACCTTAGTTGGCAAAGAAATGTCTCTGCTTTTGAATATGCTATCTAGGTTGGTCATAACTTTTCTTCCAAGGAGTAAGGGTTTTTTAATTTCATGGCTGAAGTCACCATCTGCAGTGATCTGGGGGCAACCCGACCCTAAATAGGTGTGCTCAGCATTGCTGGAATCTGGTTGACTCAGAGAAGGTCCAGTGAGGATCCTTTCCCCCTGGAACCTGCCTGAATGTTCAAATGCTGGTCCTCCCTGCTTGCAAACTGTCGTGGTCTTTACTACAGTGCCCTGGCCTTCAGCCTGAAACCCCAGAGCAGGTTAGTTTGAGATGTGTGGGTCAGTCCTCTAGAATGTCTGGGCTGAAGAACCTTGGGCTCAGACTTCGAACATAAAACCTCAGAGTGGAAGGGACTCTGTATCCAGTTCCTTTATTGTACGACTAGGGATAGGGTCACAGGTAGAGTGAGGAACTTATCCAAGGTCACTCAACTAGCAGATGGCGGAGTCAGGTCAAGAAGTAAGCAGACTCCTCAGCCAGCCCTCTCTGGGCTCCGTTCTAAGGGCTGGGGGCTTAGCCACAGGACAAGCCCACACGCCCTTTTCTGGCTGAGTGTGGCTGTTCAGGATGAATGTCACTGCTGCTGCTGTAGCCACCACCGCCTGGGTGACCACCAGCTCATGCAGGACCCCTCAGAGGCCAGGGTGGACAAGGGGGTTTACAGGGCCCACTCTTGGCATGCCCAGATTTGTTTCCTGCCTGCTTTTAACTGCATTTCCTGATCGGCAGAGAAACAGAGAGCACCTCTCGCTCCCTCCTTCTGCTTCCCTCCCTTCTCCACACATGAGGAGAGGGGGCAGGTGTAGGCATCGACCTTCCCAAAAGTCAGCCTAATCCCTTTGCCTGTCTTGGGAAAGCTCTTAATGAGGAGTGCTCCATAGAGTGGGGGCAGGCAGGGGGCCTTGCTCCTCTGCCAGTGCGTGGAATTTCTGAAAAGCCCCTCTCTTAAGATGCCAAGCCCCAAGCCCGTTTGCTAAGACTTGGACTCAAGGAAAGAGGAACCCAGGAACTAGGCATGGGACAGGGGCAACCCCTTCAGGCCAGGGTGAGATGCATCCCTCAAGCCCTTCCTCTTTGCCGTCTGGACTGGTTGTCTTCTCTCCAGAATCCTCACCTTTGCTCATGTTCTTCCTTCCCCTGGGAATTCATCTCCTCTGCTGTCTGCCTGCTCCACCCTGCTCATCCTGGAGGGCCAGCTTCATCTACCTCCTCAGGAACTTTCTACTACCTCTCCAGCCCAATGAGATGTTCCCTTTTGGAACCCTCCATTGCTTGGACATAGATGTGGCTCAGTAGACCCTCATTAACTAGAATTTATTAAGCACCTAATATATGGCAGTGTCTTGGGCTGTTCTCTGCCCCCTTCCTCCACCCCGGGGAAGGATTTGAGTGCTAGTAGCTGATATGGGAGGTGATCCCATGACAGTCAAGGGCTTCCCAGGTGGTGATAGTGGTAAAGAACCCGCCTACGAAGGCAGGAAACCCTGGTTTGATCCCTGGGTCGGGAGGATCCCCTAGAGGAGGGCATGGCAACCCACTTCAGTATTCTTGCCTGGAGAATCCCATGGAAAGAGGAGCCTAGAGGAACCTGGTGGGCTACAGTCCATAGTGTCGCAGAGTCAGCCAGGACTCCAGCAACTTGAGCAACTCACACCCATGCCAGTCAAGGAGTGAATATGAATGGGAATGCCCGTGTCTGTGTATGCTGGTGGCTGGGGATACAAAAAAGGAATATACTATTCCCCCTGCCCTATTGGAGTTCACAATCTAGGAAGAGAGCAGAGGGTTAAACATCTCATTCTAGTGCAATGTCATGAATGCCAGAATGGAGCTGTGGGGTCGTAGAGGTGGGACACTTGACCAGTTTGAGATTCAGGGAAGACACCCTAGAAAAGAGCAGAGATTTGGAGTTTGGAGAGACGAGTGGTTTCCAAGGTGGAGAAGGTGACAGGGCCTTCCACACAGAAGAAGTGGGCAAAATTTATGATTGGCGGGGATTGGGGGGGCAAGATGTGGAGAAGGGGAGTCTCAGCTTGTCAGATGACACCACCAGCTCTGCCTCCAGTTCTGCTCAAGTTCAAGCTCATGTCAAGATAGCAACTAAGCTTAACACTCCCCTGGGTGTACTGGCTGACGTCAAACTTGCAAACACAAGAAGATTTTGCTCATTTAATGGGCTTAGCAATGTATCACCCACACTCTAAGTAAATCACTGGTCTCCAAAAATCGGGTGTGACAAGACTGGTCCATCAATGTTTGGGAAAGAATCGGAACCTGACTTCTATTTATTTTTCCTTTCATCTTTTTAAAAATGTCTATTTCTTTTTTTTTGGTGTATTTTTCAGTAATGTACATAACTTTGTATGAGAATACATGTAAATTATAAAGACATACACATTTGTTAGAGCACACATCACAAATTTAAAAAAATAATTCTATTTATTTTTGGCTGTGCTGGGTCTTCCTGGCTGGGAGAGCTTTTCTCTAGTTGTGGTGAACGGGTTCCACATTGTGGTGGTTTCTTTTGAAGCAGGGCACAGGCTCTAGGGCACGTGGGCTTCAATAGTTGCGATTCCCCGGGCTCTAGAGCACAGGCTCAGTAGTTGCGGCTCATAGGCTAAGCTGCTCCGTGCTACTAGGATCCTCTCGGATCAGGGATTCAACCTGTGTCTGCCGCATTGGCAGGCAGATTCTTTACCACTGAACCACCAAGGGAGCCCCCACAGATTTTCTTTGTATTAATAAAGGTAAATTATATAATTGAAAGAAACGGAAACCTACTGAAATGGATGATGGCTGGGGGCCTGCTTGGGAACTGCCACAGGAAAAAGTTTCTCACTTCTCATGCCGCCCTTTCCACCTACCAGCGAAAGGTCCGGGTGGGGCTCTGTGGTGGCACCCCCAGGTCCCTGTCAATGTCTGTGAACATGGGTCCTTTGAGGGCTGGGCTTGGGCTGGGTGGCCATCTGTGGCTGCAGAATAGACCTCTTCCTTCTCAGGCCCACTCACCCACCCAGGGGCTTGCGCCTTCTTGCCAGGTGTTTCCACGGTAACAAGGCTGAAGACATCCCTTGCTTTCCTCTGTTCCCAGGCCTCCTCCTCTTAGGCCAGAGGTTCCCAGACAGGCTCAGGCCCTGGGTGCTCACCCTTTCTGGCTGACTCACAGCCTCTCCAGCCACACTCTAGCCCCTGCCGCCCCTCCTGGCCTGACCATTCTGTTCCGGCTATAGTCAGTCACTAATTGCCTTAGTCATCTTTCCATCCATGCTTGTCAGGCTAATGGGGAAGGCAAACAGAAATCTCAGCAAATGTGGAAAATTCTTGCTGATGAGGCTGGAGGTTGGGCCTAGGTTTGGGGGGATTGGCCTTCCCACGTGAGGCTGAGGGGTGGACACCCCCCCACCCCAGTGTGGAACAGTTTCTTTTGTTTAATCAAGAGGTGGTCGGCAGCTTTCCTGGTCAGTGCCCTGTCCCTGGATGGAAGTTCATCTTATCAAATGTGAAGCAAGGCTTGGCTCAGAGGAAGGGCTGGGGGTTTACTCAGCCTGAGTCTGTCTCCAGGTGGGATTCTCAACTCTGGGCCCCCCAGGATGCACAGCTGGCCTGGTTGGCTGGAGGGGAGGAGAGGGGCCCAGGCTGCAGGCTCTCTCACACCTGAGGCCTGTTAATAATTACCCCAGGGGAGGGCAAGGCCCCAGAAGACATCACTAATGAGCCTGCTAAATGACAGCTGGGCCCTTTCCTCCTCACCTGCTTAGGGAAAACAAGATCTAGCCAAGGAATTATTTAACCCTCTTTGGGCTGGGAGCTCCCTGAGGACAGGGGCTGTCTCTCCCCCTCAGATGGGGCCCCCTGAGCCCTTGAAGCCCTTCTCCATTATCAGTACCAGATTTCCGTTCCTGGTGGTTGATGTTGCAGTTTCGGCCCCGAACGGCTCCATCATCACCTCCGGAAGGCCACTCTGCCTAGTACCAGTTATTGGCAGAGCTGTCCAATAAAATAGATCGCAAGAAAGTTCTAGATGGTCACATGTGGCTTCTGAGCACTTATTTTGTGCACTTAAACTAAATTTTGAAGAGTGAAGTGAGCCAGAAAGAAAAACACCAATACAGTATACTGACACATATATATGGAATTTAGAAAGATGGTAGTGTTAAACCTGTACGCGAGACAGCAAGAGAGACACAGATGTGTAGAACAGCCTTTTGGACTCTGTGGGAGAGGGAGAGGGTGGGAGGATTTGGGAATATGGCATTGTAACATGTATGATATCATAAGGGAAACGGATTGCCAGTCTAGGTTCGATGCAGAAGGCTTGGGACTGATGGGCGGGGATGATCTGGAGGGATGGTGTGGGGAGGGAGGGGGAAGGGGGGGGTCCGGATTGGGAACTCAGGTACACTTATGGCTGATTTATGTCAATGTATGGCAAAATGAGTACAGTATTGTAAAGCAAAACAAACTAAAAAATAAAAATTTTAAAAAAAAAACCACAAAGCTGAGTACTTCAGAAAAAGATAGAAAGGAAAAGAAAATGAGAGCTTGGTGGCCATTTTTGCATATTGGCTTGAGGCTCACTTTCTGAACTGAGAAAAGAATGTTAAAGCACTGTCCCCACATACTGAATATGTTCAATTTAAAAACTAATAAAAAAGTATGGTATAATAAAAAAATAAAAATAAAATAAATTTTGAGTTACTGAATTTGTAAAATCGAATGTTCATTAATTTAGAATTAAATATCCATGGGGCTTCCCTGATGGTCCAGTGGTTAAGGATCCACATTGCAATACAAGGGACAGGTTTGATCCCTGGTCCAGTAACTAAGATCCCCCATGCCACAGAACAACTAAGCCCATGTACCACAACTACTGAGTCAGCAGTCTAGAGCCCTCCAGCTGCAACTACTGAGCCCACGTGCCACAATTACTGAAGCCCATGTGCCTAGAACCTGCTCCACAGCAAGGGAAGCCACAGCAATGAGAAGCTTGCATACCGCAATGAAGAGTAGCCACAACTTGCTGCAGCCAGAAAAGGCCCGCATGCAGCAATGAGACCCAGTGCAATCAAAAAATATAAATAAATAATAAAATAAACCTTAAAAGAAAATTAAATAGCCACAAGTGGTCACCATACTCCATAAGGCAGGTCTACAAGTTTCACAAGGTGGGACCCGAGTGTGCTGTGTGTGCTTAGTTGCTTCAGTCGTGTCCGACTCTTTGTGACCCTATAGAATGTAGCCCGCCAGTCTCCTCTGTCCATGGGATTCACCAGGCAGGAATACTGGAGTGGGTTGCCGTGTCCTCCTCCAGGGGATCTTCCTGACCCAGGGCTCGAACCCACATCTCTTACGTCTTGCATTGGCAGGCGGATTCTTTACCACTAGCACCACCTGGGAAGCTCTCGGGACCTGAATGGGTGGCTAGCAAATATATGCCAAATGACCCGCCAAACTGCCATGCCACTGGTGCATTGGAGACTGTGTCCTCGCTCCCGCAGGCTCAAAGGGGCCCAAAGTAATTTTTCTTGGAGGTGGCTCTGGGGAGGCTGGGTGGGTTTCCCAGAGGTGCAAGGAGTTGGCCAGAAAGCACCTGTTCTTAACGAGGGTCCCCAGGAACCAGGCAGGGCACGGGGCTGTCACCACCTGAATGAGGGAGATTTATGGAAATCCTCTCACACAACAGACGGATTTTCCAAGCCTCGTTGGCTTCTGGGTTGAGCCTTCATTAAGTGGAATGGGGGACAATGGAGGAGGTGGGAGTGAGACCCTGGGCCATTCAGCTCTCTATCATTTGGCACTGGGAACTCTATCAAGGCCTCCCCCCATCCTCTGGCTCAAGGAGAGATCAAGCTCTCCTTTTAATAATAATATAATAATAAATGGCCTAGTAAATTCAGACTCAAACTTTGAAGGCGCCTTTCTTGCATTTTAAAATTTCCAGAAGGAACGTTGTGTGGTTTCTCTTTACCATTCTCTAAGCCTTGTGATGCATGGCCTCCCTTATAACTGACACTTTTGTCCTGCCTTAGGCCTGACTCAGTAGGATTTCTCTTCCGCTTTAAAGTTATGGCAACATTTCAAAGTGGGAAGGTCAAGTATGTGATTTCCCAATAAAAAGCCTTGGTTGGAAAGAGAAACCACTGTCTACTGGAGCTGAGGGACCTGAGATTTTCAGGCCCATCCCCCTCACTGTGCATTCACAAGGCCACGATGCCCTCAAGCAGGTAGTGATAGAGTTAGAGCCAGAGTGCATGTTCTAGTGTAGTGTCCCCTGTGTAATGATGACCTCTGTAGGGCACATCTGAATAAATACCCAAGGACCCTTCCTGAGGGGAGAGTGATGTTCAAGCCAAAGGAATGAATTTCTAATAGTGAAACATTAGGTCTTATTGCACAGACTTTTTTTTTTTTGGTCCTAAAGGGTCTTCTAGAATGAACTCCCTGTATGTGGTGAGATCAGTGGAAGCATCTTAGAGGAAGTGAGACTTGACATGGGCCTTCCAGGGTGGTGAGTTTGGAAGGAATAAGAGAGGAGTGAGGAATTCCCAGGGGCAGGCATAGCTGGGGCAAGGCTCAGGATAAGGGTGAGCAGGATCCTGGGAGCAAGGCCTCCAGCTGTGCTGGGGACAGGAGGTTAGGTGCTGTTCACGGGGGAGAAAGTAGATGATACAGCCAGTGCCTGCGATGATGAGGTGTCCAGGTCCCTGGGGACCCTGCCTCGTTGGGGGGAGCTGGCCGGAGCAGGAGGTGTTTATGGTTTCCCCTCTCCTGGGGGCAGCTGGAGCGAGCCAAGTTTACAGTTTCTCAGAACTCTATAAACACACTTGGTGAACGTGTGCATGTGTGAGTGCCTGTGTAAAGACAAGTAACCTCTGCCGTGTGACCTTCGCTCCCAAGGATGTGCTGGCCTTGACCTCCCTCACCTGGTGAAGATGGCACCAGGGAGTTGTTCTCTCTCTTGGGCCTGGTGACGCCTTCTGGAGGGGATCAGTAGCAGGACCAACGTGGGACCCTGTGGACCCCATAGACTTCCTGAGGAGGCAAGGTCTTGGGGGGATCCTGGGTCATGAGTCTTGTGGTGGAAGCGAGGGCATTCCAGCCCAAGAGGCGTGTGAGTGTCACGGCGCGTGTGTGTTTGATCATACAGTGGGGAAGGGCAAGTCTTGTGTACCTGGAGGAAAGAAGGTGGGAAGTGACAGGACTGGTTGGAGGTTTTCTTTAAAAAAAAAAAAAAAATCTTAAAAATATTTTTTGGCTGTGATAGGTCTTCATTGCTACTCGGGCTATTTTTTTCTAGCTGCAGTGAGCAGGGGGCTACTCTTTAGGAGCTGTGCACAGGCTTCTCATTGTGGTGGCTTCTCTTGCTATGGAGCACAGGCTCTGGGAAGTGCAGGCATCGTAGGTTGTAGCTCGCAGCCTCTAGAGCACAGGCTCAGTGGTTGTGGCTCTTGGGCTTAGTCATTCCCCGGCATGTGGGGATCAGGGATCCTGTGTCTCCTGCTGATAGTTAACAGAGCATGGGAGAGCCTTTGAAGAAATCATGGACATGAAAAGGCTAACCTCCTGGCTGGCACACGGCCCCACGTGTTTATTTTATTATTGTTAGTAAATGTGATATGACACAGAGTTATTTACCAGTGTTGAGACCAGGCTGCCCCAAACCCTCCAGCACTCTGACCAGCGCTGAACGTGTGTGAGACAGTGACCAGTGTTAGGGACAGCCTGGCCCTCAGGAAGGACTCAGGAAAGAACTTAGACTTCCCCAAGCTCTTTTTCTTCATCTGTAAAATGGGGATCTCAGGTAGGGGTCAGTCATGGTCAGGGTTAGGGGTCAAGCTGTGGTCAGGGTGGAGTGATCTGGTGGTGGGGATAAAGAGTCCGTCGTGGTTATGATGACGGGCGTCAGTCGCGGACCAGGGTGAGGGGTCAGAGACTGACGGGGTTCTGCTTTTTTTGTGTTAAGCTAACAGCTCTGAAGAAGCTGACCTTGTCTCAGAGGCCAGAGCATTTATTTGAGAACTTCAAAGACAGGGGTTTTAGTCCTGAGTTTGCTAATTTAGGAGCTGGGTGTCTGGGCGAGTTGCCTCACTTCTCTGTAGAAAAGTTAAGGACACACATGTGCCTAGGCATGCAGCCTTTTTTTCTAGGTATCCTATCGTGAAATATAAGCTACAGAATCAACAGCATCAGCCTTTAGACCTATAGGTAAACCCTCAGGGGTTGGCTGGCGGCGGAGGTTGTGAGAGCGGTGGTCCTCAAACTTGACTGCTTATTGGAACCACCTGGACATCTTGAAAAGCACAGACACCCAGCTCTTACTATAGCCCTCCCACATTTTGATTTAATTGGTGGGGGTGGGCGGTGACCTAGGCAGCAGGAGTTTTAAAAGCTCCCCAGGTGATTCTAATGTGCAACCAAGTTTGGAAACCACTGTACTAATTAATGAGCTCAAAAGAATGAGTCTTTAAGTGGCCACCTGAGCTGCAGATAAAACCTAGCAGCTGGCTCCAGACTCCGGCTCTGTCGGGGCCTGGCTAAGGGAGATGAAGTGAGAGGAGTGAGACACTCAAGGAAATTTCTCACCTGACCCTCTCCACACTTCTGTTTCTTCATCTGTAAAATGGGGTTAAGTTCTACTTACTTCATGGAGGTTGTGGGAGGGCTCAGGTGGAATAAATCTCATTGTAAGCGGTGATCATTGGCACCGGTCAACCAAGAGATGCTGAGTGAACACTGGGATGCGGGGGAAGAAGAGTAGAGCCCTGGAAACTCCTTTCACGTCTCCCCTTGCTTGAAGTTCCTGACAATGGTCTGAAGCCGGGGCATGGACCACGCGGGCTCCGGTGAATCCGGAAGCTCTAGGCCCTGTGTAGGGTCTCTGGGGGTATGTGTTCCTGTTCCAAGTATTGTCCCCCTAAATACAATCACATTAGTTTGATCACATGTTTCATTTCTGGTGTCAGAAAATACCATCCCCATAAGAACCTGGAGGGTGGTGGGGGATGGCAAAATGGGAGTTCTGCCCCTTCTGGCTCTTTGCAGGGGTGGAATGGGGTGTGATGGAGGTCCCGGAAGCTTCAACTCAGGCTTGGAGGCAGCTCTTGGTCAGGTTTCCAATACCTTGGTCCTCCGGGGAAAGTAGAGTCTTCCTCTGTGGCCTGTGTCTTTAAGACTTGAAGAAGGATGGGGTTGGTTGGGGGGAGGACCTGACTGGGGAAAATTCCAACCAGTGGGTTCCTTTGAAATGGAAGTGACATCTAGTGGTTTGAAAAAGAACTGCCAAGCTGGCCCCCCAGCTGGGCTGGCCCTTGGGGTCCCTTCAGGCCACCAGGCCCCTCTCCCCACCACCTCCCCGGGTCCACCACCCTGCTTCAGGGGTCTACAGCCCCAACAGCAGGCTCTGCATGGCAAGGGGGCCTCTCCTGGCCCAACACCTGGCTGGAACCTCTACCCAGGCCCAGGCATGGATACTCAGGCCCAGGGAGGCCAGGCCTGGGGCCACCAGGAGAGGCCCAGGAAGTGTGTCTCCTTCCCAGTGTGTCTGGGTGATAGTGCAGGGTCCCCAAGTGAGCTGGAATCTTTGGGCCTCCTGTCTCTTGATTCTGAGGAGCCTTGTCCTGGGTCCAGCCCCACAGAAGTCCTGTTCAGGCCACAGTGCTGAATCATCGGAAACCTGCGGCCAGCCTCTGTTATGCAATGACCCCCATCGCTGGTCACTGGTATCAGCTACAGGCCTTCAGCCTCCCCTCCAGGCAGGCCCTCAAGGGGTGCAGGCACCCAGCCTTGGGGTATGTGAAACGTGTGACCGCACAGAGCCTTGGCCTTGGAGCCAAAAGAGGCCGTGGGAGGAGGGGGACAGAGCCCAGCTGGTTGTGCTGCAAGTCTGAGGTGCCCCAGTCTGAGTGGGGAGAGCAGAACGGCCCTCGGGGAGCCCCAGTCTGAGGAGGCACAGCCTGGTTATCACAAAATTCCCAGGTGAAGATAGGAGTAGGAAAGAATGACACACACATGAAACACTGACGGCCATTGTAAAGCTCTAGAAAAATTAGGGCAGATGGTTATAGGGCTGCAGAGCCGCAGGGCTGGGCTCCCAGGGGGCAAGTGACAGACTCTGGGATTCAATGGCAAGTGCTCAGGGGAGGCAATGCCTTTACAAGTGGCAGGGAGTCTGCCCTCTGCTTTCTGCCTAGTATTTATCTTTATTTACTTATTTGGCTGCACCAAGTCTTAGTTTTGGAATGCTTAGTTGTGGCGTGTAGGCTCTAGTACCCGACCAGGGGTTGAACCTGGGCCCCCCTGCATTGGGGGCATGGAGTCTTAACTGCTGAACCACCAGGGAAGTCCCCCTCAGTCTGTTTAGACCATGTGTTTGGACATGAGTTCTTCCCCCAGGTGTCTGGCTCACAGGGTGGGAGACCCTCAGCCTGTCTCAGGCACTGGGTCTAGTAATGAAAGGGACTGGGCAGGACTGGGAGGGTGACTGGCATTGCGTGGACACCTGGAACCCCTCTGCTTTGTCCCTGCCTGCTGCGACCCTGTGCAGAGAACCATCCTTGGGGGCAGCAGCTCTGTGGCCTGTGTCAGCCCTGCCCCACCCCTGAGTGAGCTCGACTGCTTCTGACCTCAGCCTGATGGTTCTAGAAGCTTCCTTAGCTCCCTTCTCCAAAACTCTAGGCTCATTCACATCCTTCTGGGTGAAGAAGCATCTGTTCCAGAGGATAGAGTGTTTCAGGATCAACTTCCTAAAAAAGCATATGCAATCGACTCCCTACTGAAAAAGACTTGAATACCCAGAGTTTTAGAGTCTCCAGAATTTCTGCAGGAGAAAATGCTTGTTTAACTTTATCTTGTTAATTTTATTTCAAAGAGATACTGAAGGGACATGGTAAAAAAAAAATCAAGCACATTAACAGTGAGTGAATCTAGGATATTGGGAATTCTGCTTGCAACTTTTTCATAAGTTTGTTGTTCAGTTGATAAGTCACGTCCAACTCTTTGCAACCCCATGGACTGCAGCATGCCAGGCTTCCCTGTCCTTCACTATCTCCCAGAGTTTGCTCAAACTCACATCCATTGAGTCGGTGATGTCATCCAAACATCTCGTCCTCTGTTGCCCCCTTCTCCTCCTGCCTCAATCTTTCCTAGTGTCAGGGTCTTTCCCAATGAGTCGACTCTTTGCTTAAGATCGAAATCCCTTCAAAATAAAATGAAAAGCTGAAAACAAATTCAAACAAATGTCTGTCTTCATCTTTCTTAGCTCCCTTTCTTGGAGGCCCCCGAGTTACCGGTTTCCTATGCATCCTTCTAAAGATAGTCTGAAATATAGGTACTTATGAACTTTTTTCTCCCATCGCCCCACACTGCTCAGCATTTTGCCTCTTTCGCTTAACAATATTTCTAGAAACCATTTGGTATGAGCACACAGAGAGCTGTCTTGGCCTTTTTTATGGTTCCTGTGCATTCCATCGAACAGGTGATTCAAGTTTTCATTTGGAAGGTGTGATGGAGTGGTGAAGACCATTGACTTTGGAAGCAGAATATTAGAGTATAGATCACTGCTGCTGCCACTGCTGCTAAGTCAGATCAGTCGTGTCTGACTCTGTGCGACCCCATAGACGGCAGCCTACCAGGCTCCCCCATCCCTGGGATTCTCCAGGCAAGAACACTGGAGTGGGTTGCCATTTCCTTCTCCAATGCATGAAAGTGAAAAGTGAAAGTGAAGTCGCTCAGTCGTGTCCGATTCCTAGCAACTCCATGGACAGCAGCCCACCAGGCTCCTCTGTCCATGAGATTTTCCAGGCAAGAGTACTGGAGCTACTCAACTACAAAAGAGTTGTTTCATGTCAAGCCAGTTACTTAATATCTTAGTTCCTCAGTTTCCTCATTGTGGACCAAGATGAAGATTGAAGTCTACCCCAGAGTGTTTTGTGAGGATTAAATGAGGCGATACTTATAAAGGGCTTAGGATCCCTTTTGATGTACAGCACGTACTCCATAACCATGAACCATCACTCCCAAGATGATTGTGCCAGACCCCCTTTGAGAGAATGAGGCCGTTTCCAGGCTTTTATTATTATAAACAATGCTGCAAAACAAATATCCTTGGCCACACGTCACTTGGTACTTGTGGGAGTGTATCTGTAAGAAAAATGCCAGGGGAGTAGAATTGTTGGGTCAAAGGCCACGTGCAATTTTAATTTCAAAAGATACTGCCAGGTTGCCCTCCATAAGAGTAGTCCTAGTTGCACCGCCACCAGCTGTATTTGAGCCAGTTACCCTACTGCATAGCCTTGCCAACACAGTCTTGTTTTCACTTGAACATAGCATTTCTCAACTTGTTTGGATGCAGAAGCCTGTTATGGGGCTTCTTGGGGATCACATGCCTTAGAGCCCCTCCCCCAATACCCAGCAATACTGTCAGGGTGTTTTCTGGGAAAAACCAGCGCATGACGAGGGCTAGAATGGTCCTGAGCCAGCAGTCTCAAAAGTTGGCTCTGCCCAGGTTTCTGCACGTTCATTCATTCTCCACATTTTTCTTAAATATTATGGTGCTCATGATGAGTTTTTACATTGTTGATGGTTGTTTTTTTTCTGGGCCTGTTAACACATCAAAACGGTTGGTGAAATCGGATAATACTGTGGACAGTGTGTGCTGTCACTGTTTCACTCCTGTGCCAGGGACCTGGGATTTCCAGTTGCATTTTTAGAATTTTATCTCACATCTGGTGGCACATGGACAATGCCTGTTCACAATGAGCTGTGATAATGGGGAAGCCTGACTGTTCTCCCTGGAATTAGGCTTCCTGTTATGGATAACCTATAAACCAACCTCACACCCTTCCCTTCATGGAAAATTGGAGTTGGTTATATAGAAAAAGAAAGTCAGATCTTGCACTGAGAGACCTGTCACCTGAATATGGAAATCTCACAAGTACAAAATATATCTAAAGGGTGAGTATTCCTTCACAAAAGGAGTTCTGACTGAGTACATTTTGCATGCATACATACCAAGTCATGTCCGACCCTGCAACCTCATGGACTATAGCCTGCTAGGCTCCTCTGTCCATGGGATTATCCAGGCAGGAGTACTGGAATTGGTTGCCATTTCCTTCTCCAGGGGATGTGAGTACCTTTTAGCACTTTTATTAAAGCCCTTTGAGATCATCATGGCAAAGCAGAGGATTGTCTGAGAGGATGATTGTGGGAAGGAAAGAGCAGGCCTACTGTGCCTCTCCCCAGCTCTTCACTTTCTTCTCACCCACAGCTTACATGTTCCCGGATCTCACACAGGCCTGGCCTGGAATGCTCCTTTATGATTCACTCTGACTTAGAGTGGCGTGCCAGACTTTCTAGGACTTTTGCGGGCTCCCTGGCCTAGCCTGGCATAAAAACCTCTGACGCCTCTTTCCCCTCCAGTGACCTTGCAGATCTAACAAATGCCAAGGACTGGGCCTCTGTGATCTGGTGTGGGGACTGTCCCAGGCTACTCAAAGAGGCCGGAAGCAAAGTGGCTGCATCTTCAGGAGACCCTCAGGGGTCGTTCAAGGTGAAACTGTCCTTGAGTGACGTCAAATTGGTTCTTTTTTCCCCATTTAATAAACTTGATTTTAATCTAATTAAAACGCGCCTGCAGAAAAGTGCACAAATCCCATTCCTAGCTTGATCATTTTTTTTTCACATGCAGCTTATGAGTTTTACAAGCAACTAATAATCCAGCTCAAGAAACAGAGCACTGCCAGCTTCCCACAGCCCTTCCAGCTGCTGCCCCACTGAAGGCAGGCACTCTTTCGTCTTCTATTCCTGACAGTTAGTGTTACCTGACTTTGGGATTTATATAAATGGAATCACTTCACATGTACTTGTTTGTGTGTGATCTTGTTTGCTCAACACTGTGAAATTCACACGCTGTGAATTCATCATGTTGCGAGTCTGTGGTTCATTCATTCCTGTTACTGCGTGGTGTCCCATGGTATCAATACACAACTTCTCATCCATCCCACTGATAATCATTGTGTCTTTTCCAGTTTAGCCCCTACATGTTCTTATCTGTGGCCTGTGGTGTACAAGTGTACACATTTCTGTCATGTGCTTAGGAGAAGAATTACTGTGTCATAGGGTAGACACTGCCCATTGCCCAAAGTGACTATTCATTTCTGCTCTCAGCATCAGTGTGTGAGAATTTCAGTTTTTCCGCATCGTCACCACCACCACTATCAGAGCAGTTCACGTCGCCATTCTGGTAGTCAGAAGGACCCTTCTAAACCATAGATCCTTTGATCACCTTCCCGTTTCCAGCTTTTAGAGATGTCCCCAACATTTTATAGTGAGAACTTTCAAACATATACAGAAAAGCTGAAGAAATTATACAGGGAGCACCCATGTGACACAATCAACATTTTATAACGATCGTTTTTTCCCCATGTCTAACCGTTCATCAACCACCTTCTTTTTTACTTGTCGTGTTCCTTTAAGAAGGTAAAACTTATCACCACACTGACCCATTTTAAGCATACATTCCATGATTTAAGTAAATTTACATAATTGTACAATCATCAGCACAATCCAGTTTTAGAAAGTTTCTGTCACCCGGCAAAGTTCCCTGCGCTGTTTGTTTCAGTCCCTACTGAAAGCAACTCCCTATGCCTCCTCCCAACCTCAGGCCACTGCTGACCCATCTGTTTTCTCTCTATGTAGTTTTGCCTTTCCCAGAAGTTTCATATAAAGGGAATTGTTTCGTGAGCGTGCAGTCTTTTCTGTCCAGCTTCTCTCATGTGGCATTACGCCTCTGAAATTCACCCATGTTGTAGCATGGATGATACTAGCTCCTTTTCCTGGCTGAGCAGTATTCCAGCGTGTGGCTCTACCACAGTTGCTTTACCTAGGCTCCAGTTAGTTGTCCCAATAGAGTTTTGATGACAGGACCACAGCCTGTCATAAAAAGAGCTTGCTCATTTAACAAGGGGTCTGTGTCTAGGAAAGAGAAAAGGTAGAGAGAGGTAGACAAAGGGAGTTAGAGACAGAGGGACAGGCTTTTGTTCCCTCGGTATCCCTTTTCTCCAAATGAGTGCGGGGCCTCCTCCCTTTGGGGAGCTGCCCCGCTGCCCTGTTGGCTAGTCTGCCTTCCGGATCACTGCACACCTGGCCAACCACACTTTTCTGGCACTTACAGCTCCCTGTCCTGGGTTCCACAAAGAACTCAGCACAATCTGCCACATGGTTTACAACACAGGGGCTCACTTGATGGGCTCTCTGAGGGCAGAAGTCATAGCTTTTGTGTCCCTTCATTGTAGCTCCAAGGCTGGGTACAGTGCTGGGCACAAAGGGAAGGGGGGGGGGGACAGTGACAGTGCAGTGGGCTGGGGGGCCCTGAGTACCCCAAACTCAGGTCTTCTGGTTGAGGTCCCTACTAGGCAAATGGCCCTGGGCTGGGTCCGGAGAATTGCCAGACCTTGGTGCCAAACCACAGCTGGGAATGCAACATCGCTAATGAGTTCAGGATAAGCCTGGAGAAGGAGGAAGGCCCCTGCCAATGGAGGCAACTGCCGGAAGCTGCTGGGACCCCAAGTCGGCAAGGGGCCGGAGGAGCAGCTGCCAGGCAGGCTACCCCTTTACCACTTCCCTTTGGCCCCTTAATTCCCAAGATCTCTGGCGTCTCTCCAGAGCGAGGCTGCCCTCCCTGCCTGCTTTCAGGAGGGCTGAAGGGCTGGGCTCCCAGGCCTGTGCAATCCACGATGTCCTCCTGTCTTTTCCATGTTAAGATGACTTCCTCAGACCTGGATGTGCCTTAGTGGCTCCTATCGTCCATGCATGCTGTGGTCGAGAGTCTCTGTTCTCAAATGTGATGGTTTGAAAACCTGGGTGATGCACATTGAAGTGTAGAAATCGGAGTCTTTGATTCAGCACATGTAAGGTGGAACCTGAGAACTTGGCACATCCACCGAGCTCCTCAGTGAGGCTCGTGCTACTGGCCAGGGCTGGGTACCACTGTCTGAGAACCACTGCTTTAAGGCTTTGGTCTGTCCTCCGCAGTCTCAGCGTGAACCCTCCTCCCGCCACATAGGAGGTGGGGGAGGGCAGGGGGAGAGGTGTCTGCTGCCTTCCCTGCACAGGTCCCGAGAAACATTCGGATCCTAGTGACTGTGACAGTGGCAGTCGGAAGTTCACACTCCAACCGCCTTTGGCCAAAGGGCGTGGCAAGACTTACACGGGGAAGAGGAGATATTGTATCTTGCCTCCAACGTATCATAAAGAGAGGATAAAAACAGATCAAAGCTGGAGAGAGTGCGTATAAAAATAAGTAAGTGGTTTCATGAAAGAAATGATCAGAACTCGCTGTCCTGTTTTAACTGCACTTAATTTTGATTTTGGAAGTGACCCATGTAAAAAAGACTCTTAAAATTATATGGGTCAGACAAGATAGTGAGTGCAGTTTTTCTGCCAGTGTTCTAGAATGACTCTTCAGATTCAGCTCTTGCTTAATCCTGCAGGGCAGCTGGCCTTGGAAAAAGGTCCTTGAGGGTTCTTCAATACACTTAACCCTCAAACAAATCTTATGAGGCCGATAGGAAGATGTTCTCATTCCCATTTTACAGATGAGGAAACTGAGGCAAAGTAGTTAAATGGTAGATTCAGGATTCCAACACAAGTCTCTCTCTCTCTCTCTTTTTTTTTTTAACTCCAATTTAGACTTTGCATTCCAAAGTGAGCTTTTTTCTTTTCTTACACTGCAGCTGAATATTAAGATTCTCCAGAATAGGGACTTTCCTGGTGGTCCAGTGGTTAAGAATCCACTGCCTGCCAATGCAGAGGATGTGGACTCAATCCTTGGTCCAGGAAGATTTCACATGCCTTGTGACAACTAAGCCTGTGAGCCTCAACTACTGAGCCCACCTGCCTAGAGCCTGTGCTCCACAACAAGAGAAACTACCTCAACGAGAAGCTCTCGAACCGCAGCTAGAGAGTAGCTCCCACTTTCTGCAACTAGAGAAAGCCCACTTGTCACAACGAAGACCCAGTGCAGTCAAAAATAGAATTAATTAATTAAAAAAAATTTCTCGTTGTAGACACATCAGACTGGATGAAGGCTCAGGCAAGCTCTTCTGCTATTACTCGGAGGTATGAACTCCCTCAACCCCAGCTGGCTCTGCAAGGGGGAATCCAGCATATCTGCTGTCAGAAATGACACATTTGGAGCCAGATTCCTCTGTAGGTTTATCTGAGCTTAAGACAGGGAAGATTGATCAGGGAGGCTGATCCACAACCTGATCACTTTTCATTGTTCTGCAGCACCTGGACTTTGTGTGTTTAAACAAGCCAGGTAGATGGCTTCATGCTGGCTCCCAAGGATTAGAGACGCTCCTGCAACCTGCTGCCCCCCACCCCCAACCCTGTCCACTCCACCTCACCCACCGTGGGACAGTCGGTTATTAAGAAAGAAAGTGTCCACATCTCCTGAGGATTTGTGGACAGCCATTTGAACTATGGTGTTGGAGAAGACTCGAGAGTCCCTTGGATTGCAAGGAGATCCAACCAGTCAAGCCTAAAGGAAATCAGTCCTGGATATTCATCGGAAGGACTGATGCTGAAGCTGAAACTCCAATACTTTGGCCAACTGATGCAAAGAACTGATTCATTTGAAAGACTCTAATGCTGGGAAAGATTGAAGGTGGGAGAAGAAGGGGATGACAGAGGATGAGATGATTGGATGGCATCACTGACTTGATGGACATGAGTTTGAGCAAGCTCTGGGAGTTGGAATGGACAGGGAAGCCTGGTTTGCTGCAGTCCATGGGGTCACAAAGAGTTGGACATGACTGAGCAACTGAACTGAACTGAATATAAAGAGATCCTGCTGGAAGGGACAGCAATAGTAGCAGGCAGAATGCTGTTGTCTCCCGGAACAGTTGCTGGTCTGGATATCATTCCGGGCAGTTTATCACTCAGTAAAGAATGTAGACAAGGGGTAAGATTGATTAAGGATTAGATAGTGACCTTTGGGTTGAGGTAAGGGAGCGCTGCTGGAGGTAGGCATGAGGATGAAGATGGAAGAGGGACATGGAGGGTGATGGGGTTTTGATGGCTGGAGATGACAGAGGGTGGAAACAGCCCAGGTAGGGGACAATGGTGCAGGAGATGGGACGTCAGAGGAAGAATGTTTGTTGCCATGATCGGCTGAGTAGCTCAGGGAACTAGCTGAAAGGTCCAAAGCCGGGGGTGAAAATCTGATTGTGGTTTGGGGTGGCTGGGGAGGGGACAGGTTGCCTAGGGGAGGCACTGCTTTGTGGTCACCCATGCCTGATCCCAGAGGCACCAGCTGAAATGATACCCAGACCAACCGTATTCCAGGAGACAACAGCGTTCTGTCCGCTTCTTGATTGGTGTCCCTTCCAGCAGGGTGTGTTCACAGGGCCATCTACAAAACCCTCAGGGTATTTACTAAACCTGTTTCAACAGCCCAGCCGGGAGGTCTTTCCTGGCTGAGATTTAGTCAGCCTGTTTCCCTAGGAGACCTCTTTTCCCACCACAAACAGATAGGTGCTGATGTCAGCAGCGGGTGAAGCCGTTAGTCAGCACCAGAGGGGCTTGTGCTGAGGGGCCAACGGAAGGAAAGGCGCCGCCGGACATGGCTTCCTCTCACTCGTACCCGAGTGAGGGAGGCAAGTCAAGAGGCCACCTGGCAGGCCCTACCAGGTTCATGTACAACCTTGGGTGGCCTGAGGCACAAGCTTAGCCTCGGAGAACCGTGGATGTGGGAAGTGGCTGCTGCTGCTGCTGCTAAGTCGCTTCAGTAGTGTCCAACTCTGCAATCCCATAGACAGCAGCCCACCAGGCTCCCCCATCCCTAGGATTCTCCAGGCAAGAGCACTGGAGTGGGTTGCCATTTCCTTCTCCAATGCATGGAAGTGAAAAGTGAAAGTGAAGTCGAGTTGCTCAGTTGTGTCCAACTCTTAGCGTCCGCATGGACTGCAGCCTACCAGGCTCCTCCGTTCATGGGATTCCCCAGGCAAGAGTACTGGAGTGGGGTACTATTGCCTTCTCCATGTGGGAAGTGGAAGGGCCCTTTAAGACCCATCTGGTTTAAGGCCATGCAGAGAAAGGAGAGGTGTTCTGATTCCCATTTCCCAGATGAGGACAAGGAAGCCTTGGGAGGGAGAGAGCTGCGCCCAGGGCCCCGTAGAGTAGAACCCAGCAGTGACCCCATGGTCTGTAGCCCATCAGGCTCCTCTGTCCATGGCATTTCCCAGGCAAGAATACTGGAGTGGGTTGCCATTTCCTTCTCCAGGGGATCTTCTCCACCCAGGGATCTAACCCATGACTTCTGTGTCTCCTGCATTGGTAGGTGAATTCTTTACCACTGAGCCACCTGGGAAGCCCACAGGAGTGTTCAAAAACTCCTCCTCCGGTGGGAGGAGAGTTAAATGGGATGGGCAAAGGTAAAGCTCCTTGTGAATGTTAGCCTTCTTCCCCCTACAAATCATTAGTTCCAGTGGGAGTTCTCTCTGTACTTCAGTGTGGGCTCGTGTGTGACAGCACATGTGTGTGTGTGTGTGTGTGTGCGCGTGTGATATCTGCAGATCTTGGCCAGGTGGCCACAGTGAGGGGAAGTCACAGTGTTCAGGGGTCTGGAAGTCTTTAGAGGCTGAAGCTTCTAGGACTGGTGTGAGGGGGTGCTGCTGACAGGAGGAGGCGCTCCAGGACACCCACTCCCCGAGCTGCTGCCAACCCTGAAGGCTCAGGGGACAGGGCAGCTGGTCTCGGGTGGGGGGCAGCCTCTCTTAGGGAGCAGCTCCACTGTCAGGAGTCAGTCATGAGGAGGTCCTGTGGGCATTTGCAGTGCAGCCCAGCCCAGAGTGTCTGACTAGGGGTTAGAGAGTGGGCTTGAGGGCACCAGAAGAGGAGAGAAGAAGCATGGCTGGCCCTCAGGCCTCCAGCAAATTCTACCTTCCTTGCAGCCCCAGGAGATCTTGCCTCCCAGCCTGAGTCATCCTCACTCTAGTCTGGATGGGAGCCCTGTTCTTTGTGCTAATTGTTGGCATTTGCACAGCACACAGCCCCAGGGGCCTGGGGACCCAGAATGCACAGCCACTCTTCCACATGCGGATTTTATGACATCCGCAGAACTGGAGCCTGGGGAGTGGCTGGGGGCAGAGGACAGTGGCCTTCGGCACTGATTCTAAGCTGCCTGTAATGTCCCCATTGCATTCACAGAGGCATGATGTGTTGGAGTCCTGGAAGGTCAAAACTGAGGGTCAGACCTCAATGGCCTTCCAGTCCAACTGCCTTGCTTTATACAGACGGAGACTGAGGCTCTGGTTAGTGGCAGTGTAGGGTTACAACCTCACCCCGCCTCTTCCATATTCATCCTTTGACTTCATATGCATGAAGCACCCTTTTGGTGACCATCCTTCATACACACCCAGCCTCCCCCTCCTGCAGTACCTCCAGCTTTATTTTGCTTCCTGGTGCTGCTGCTGCTACTACTGCTAAGTCACTTCA
This sequence comes from Neotragus moschatus, assembly GCA_006410615.1. Taxonomy (NCBI): domain Eukaryota; kingdom Metazoa; phylum Chordata; class Mammalia; order Artiodactyla; family Bovidae; genus Neotragus; species Neotragus moschatus. The sequence goes on along the minus strand of SJYA01002804.1, from coordinate 120,455 downwards.
GTCGTGTCTGACTCTGTGCGACCCCATAGACGGCAGCCCACCAGGCTCCTCCGTCCATGGGATTTTCCAGGCAAAAACACTGGAGTGCGGTGCCATTGCCTTCCTGGCGCTACCTGACATTATATATGGATGCTCTTTCTCTTCTGTCCCCTTCCTCCATTAAAATGAAGCTCCAAAGGGGCAAGAATTCTTCCCCCATTTCATTAATTGCCATATTGTCGCATCTAGAACACGTAGTTGCTCAGAAAGGAATTGTGGGATTTATTCACTTATTTGTTCATTTATTCATCTGTTGGCTACCTCTCAGGTGGGTCTTCTGCATTGCAGACAGTGACAGCACAGAGAGGTGTCAGACCCAGCTTCTGTCCCACAGAGCAGGTGGCTTCAGGCTCTTTTCTCCAGGCTCCAGATGCCTGAAGATGGGAGGCAGCATGTTGCTAAGGTACCCTGGAAGGAACTCTGGAAGGTCCCCTCAAGCAGGGAGGGGCTGGGGCTTGGGGATAAGAGCCCTACTTCTTAGGAAGTAGATCAGGTCCCAGAGCAGCCTCCAAGGCACAGTGGGGACCAGAGGGGCAGACACAGGTAGCCTATGACCAGAGGGAGAGGGAAAGGAATGTAGTGACCCACAGGGGTTGGAGGGGAGGGAGCAGGGATGGGAATCCTGGGAAGACAGGGCAAACAGGGCGCTGCGGAGGGGCTGGGCCCTGGGTGTGTGTGGGGTGGGGTGGAGGAGAAAGACACGGACATCTGTTAACATCTGTGTCAGTTGAGAGTGGGCGCCAGGATGGAGAGAGAGAAGACGTGTGGTCAGATGGGGAGACGGAGCACAGAGCCAAGGCTTGGTTGAAGGCTCAATTTTCTCATGCATAAAATGGAGATGGTGACTGACCCTGGGGATGGGGGAAGGGAAGATGAGCCTTGTACTGAAAGATCATCTCTTTGAATACACCGAGCCCCTGCCAGATCCCCGAACAATGCTGGCTTGTCCCCCTCACCACTCCTCCCTTTACCCTATCCCCAGCTCTCAAGCTCTGACCTGTGGAGTGGGCCAGACCCCACCCTCCCTATTCCCCGGCTCCTATGGTTGGTGGCCCAAAAGGCTAACCGGTTTCCTCCATCCAACTTGACCAGAACCATCTGGGCTCTATGGATGCTGCGGGTTTCCTGATGGGGCCCAAGCCTTGGCCTCGCTGGGGGCTGTGAGCAGGAGAGTAACAGCCCAGATTTTGCAAGCCTGAAATAGTTTATTGCTAGGCTGAGGCAGGGAGGAAGGAGGGCATGGCCCCGGGAATGCAGGAGGAATGCCTGGGAGGCTTGTTTCTGCCCCCCACCCCTCCCCAATTCCCCAGGGGGAAGCCAGCAAGGCTCTCAGCCAGCTGGGCACCGGGTTGCGCGCAGAGAGAAATGGTTTGGGCGCTGAACATTCCTAGTGCTGGGGTGTTCTCAGGGCCCAGCGGGAGGTGTATGCATGAGGGGAGACCTGGTCTTTCTCTTGATGTGGGGACCATCTCCAAGGAGGCTGCCTGGATAAGCCTGTCTCACTTCCCATCGTTTAGGCTCCCCACACCCCTGACTTTGGCTGGGAGTACCATGGACATACATCTTGCATGGTACTGGCAGGGGAGGGTGCTGTGCTTTGAAGTGTGGCCCCTGTGTCCTCCTTCAGACTGGAGCTCTCTGAAGTCAGGGTGTCTGTTTTCTCTTAAGACTGGGGGCTTTCCTTACAGTCTGAGGCTGTGATGCCATGAGGAGGGCTGTGTCACCCCGCCGCACCCAAAAGTTTCCCGTGGCTGGGATGGGGTGGCCACTGAAACTGCAACTGCAAAAGAGTCTTCACCCCCATTCCTTTAGATCCAAGACTGCATGGTTAAGGACCCACTGAGTCTTCTGTGGACCTGACACCAGCCTCCCAACAGCCTTTGCCCTACCCCCACCCCTGTTCATGGGACATCTGAGGCCCTACTAAGTGAGGTGGGGAGGAGCCAGGCCCTGGTCGCCCACCTGGACAGTCCAGTTGGCTCTCCTGGCACCACACTCTGGGCTCCCACCCCAACTCTGCTTGTGTCCTAGGGTCTCCCCCCAACCCCGGGAGGGGTTGGGAGTGGACAGGTCAAGGCGCGCCAGGCATCTGTCCACTGATGATACCTGTGCATTCCTGGGCCCTGCATCGGGGCCAGCCATCTTCCCTTTCATGTTTGGCAGTCTGATGGAGCCAGTGGATATGGTGAGGGTTGGGCAGGGGCCCTGGGGCAGCCAGGCAGCAACAGTGGAAGGCAGAGGGCAGAGGAGTGACGTCCAGCCGAGGTCACAAGGTTCCAGCGTCCTTAGGTCCCGCCAAGCTCTGGCAGGGAAGACGCAAGGGGTCAAAACTCGGCCTGGCCAGACTCCATCCCTCTGTTTTGGCCATGGCTTCTGGCTTCCGTTGGCAGTACTTCCTTTTCCAATCTGCCCCCACCCCAAGTCACAAACACTCCTAGAGTAGCTCCAGGGGCTGAGTCTGTGGTCACAGTGATGGAGGATCTATGTAGAGTTGGGCCACTCTGTGTTGAGGATTATGGAGATGGAAATCAGGGTTTAGGATCAGACACTGACCAGGGTTAGGAGTCAGCCTATTTTCTGGGTTAGGGGGATTTGATTTTAGAGGTAGGATTAAGGATCAGGCTGTACTCAAGATTAAGGGTCAGTCTATACCTAGGGTTGGGAGTCAGCCTGTACCTAGGATCAAAGACACAGCTTCCTCAGGAACAGCGTATTCTACACCCAGAATTAGGGGGTGATGGGCACCTAAGGGTGAGAGTTTGTTTTCCGCCAGAACTAAACCTACAGCGTGGCCACAAAAGGTGAGCCTGACAAGTTATTCATAGACGGCAGAGAATAGAGTTTGTAGTTTGGAGGGGCAGGATTCATTGATCCCTTGGCCATCCCCTCTGAGGACCCACCAGCAGGAGGTATGAGGGACAGAGTGAGGAGACTCAAGGCTCTCAGGGAAACCTTCACCAGGAACACTGGTGGGGATGGAGCACAGTGTCCAGGCTAAGTCCAGTGAGTGGTTCAGAGGCAATATTGCCCAATGCATGGCCAGCCAGGAAGAATAGAGTAACTCCATGGATAGCGCTTCTGTTTACACTGTACCTCTTGAAACGCAGTCACCAGTAGCTCACTCTGCAAACATTTCCTGAATACCTACCATACTTTAGACCAGAGGTTCTCAAACTTGAGTGCACAGAGGAACAACCAGGAAGCTTGCGAAAAAAGGCCAGTTCCTGGGCCCCACCCCAGGGGCTCTGGAGAAGGAAGGTACTGGGAGCTGCCCAGGAATCCGCACTTCCAATAAAGTCCCCAGGCGATTCTGCCGTGATGAGTTTTTTTTTTTTTTAATTGATTTGTTTTATTTTTGGTTGCACTGGGTCTTCATTGCTGTGCGAAGCTTTTCTCTAGTTGTGGCAAGTGGGGACCACTGTCTAGTTGCAGTTTGAGGGCTTCTCACTGCCGTGGCTCCTCTTGTTGCGGAACATGGGCTCTAGGGCATGTGGGCTTGGTAGTTGTGACCCGTGGCTCAGTTGCCCTGCGGCAGATGGGATTCTCCCAGACCAGGGATTGAACCTGTGTCCCTTGAATTGGCAGGCGGTTTCTTAACCACTGGACCATCAGGGAAGTGGTTTTTTTTTTTTTTTTTAATTGCTGCTGTGGTAGTCTTGTTTTTACTTATTTTTTCAGAATTTTAGTAAAACTTTTAATAGAGGGTCAGAATACTAACAAGTATCTTCCAGCATAACAAGGAAACGGCAGCAACATGAATTCTTTCAGTTAGAATGGCATAATGTAGTAGTTTTAAGACCATACTTTTGAGACCTCTCCTCAAAAGGCTCATGGGGTTAAAAAAAAAAAAAAAAAAGGATTGTGGAAAATACCATAACGCCTTCTGGTGAGTTCCGTGCACAGAGTGGGTGCCAAGGATTTCTGGGATAAAAGGGTGTGTGGCCATTTTCAGAGAAGACCTTGCAAGAAAGTTAGGGAGTTTCTCTCTCATTTCTGACCACCAGTAAGCTAAAAATGTATGGTTTTATTGCAAGAATTGTATAAAAACTTAGCTGTGTAACCTTCCCAAAGCATTTTTATGTGCTTGGCAAGGTAGGAGAATTCCGGCAAACACACTGGAGGTTAGCTTTGAGCAAAGAAGTGTAAAGCAAAGCATAATTACTGTATTAAATGAAGCAAAGTAAAAGAATGCACATAAACATGCCGTCTTGGTACAGTGCTGGGGAAGGAACAATGCATGACAGCCATTATTATTAATAACTTACCGATTTCTATAAACAATCATTCTGAAAAGCACGACTCAGGCAGCGCAGGTCAACTCTGTTTAAACTGTGGCCCCGTGCTCTGCCCCACTCTCCCCTGCCTTGTTCCACCCGCCAGGAACTTAGTGTGCAGAGGCATACAGAAACAACAGGGGGTGTGTGTGTTTATTTTCCCAATATTAAATCACAATATTGATTATGCTTTAGCATACGGCATGTTTCTGTCCCCCCCAGCTGCTCCCTGGTCAAGAATCTGGAGTGAAGTGTTGAGTCATTTTGAGGACCTTGCTGAAGGCAGGAAGCCCAGATGGTTTGCCTCCCCACTCCCCATTCCCCGGCTCACTGCCATTGGCTTGCTTCTAGAAGCTTATATAACCTTTCTTTATTTAAGGCTTCTGTTCTTCAACCTGAGGGTGAATGGACTTCCGGGCCTGCCTGTGGGGCAGGAGCTGGAGGTGTTATACTTCTTCAGCAGGGAGAGAGGGCTGGACTGAGTTCCAGGAGCTTCTGGAGGCCATGCCCTCCTTGGGCTGTCCTGGAAGAGCAGACCATCCCATGGGGAGGGCAGGAGGTGACCTTCCATTCCCCTGCCTGAGCTGCAGGCCACCTGGTCTCAGCCTTCTTAGATACCACCAGGAAGCTTTTTCTTTTATCCCAGTTAAATTTCACCTTGTTGATTTCAGGCCAATGTTTCCGAGGAGGCATGGGGTTTCGGGCTGGCTGGGGACTTTCCCAGCCCTCTGGACACCCCCATACCTCTGGAGCTCCCCTTCCCACAGGATCACTCCATCTCACTCATGCATTCAGCAGGCATTCCTTGCATACCCATTAGGTACCCCGTACAGTGGGTTTCCGTGGTGGAGGCCTGGTTCACAGAGTAGACAGGTGATAGGCACAGGGGTGAATCATGTCTCTCTAGCGTGGTATAATACTATCTCATGCCAGAGGATTAAGGAGGCAGAGGAGGGATACTGAGTCACTCTTGGGGGGCATGTGGAAGGCAAGGAAGTCTCCATGAAGGAGGTAATGGTTTCTCTGAATCTAAAATTATGAGAAAGGGAAGAGGGGATATATGTAAACATATAGGTGATTCACTTTGCTGTTCAGCAGAAACTGGCACAACACTGTAAAAGCAACTACACTCTTGCTGCTGTTCAGTTGCCAAGTCGTGTCCAACTCTTTGCAGCCCCAGGAACTGCAGCCCACCAGACTTCTCTATCTCCATTTCCCGACGTTTGATCAAACTTATGTTCATGGAATCAGTGATGAGAAAGGAGGAGTGGACTAGGGGTTATTTAGGCAGAGTGAGTACTCTGAATGTGAGTCTGGAGGCTGGAAGCAGCATGGCCAGAACTGGTTCAGAAGTCACTTTCTAGATGCCAGAGCATGAGGTTCGAAGCAGAGTGGAGATGGGGCTGAGTCTGGAGAGGCCTGCAGGGGTGAGCTCACAGGAGAGTGTCAGGAGCTAGGGCCTTACCCTGTGGATGCTGGGGGACCATGGACGGTTTCAGCTAGAAGTGAGTGAACTGGTTAGGTCTGCTGACTTGACGTGGTCCATTAACAGCAGCACCTAATGTATCCCAGGGGACCAAGGGGCCTAGAGGGCTACAGTCCATGGGGTCACAAGAGTCTGGCTTGACTTAGCAACTGAACAACAATGTATCTTTCCTGAGCTTGTGGGGTCCCTGCTTCTTAACAAAAACCTCTGGGAAGGCAGGCTGTCATGAGAACTGGTGTCATGAGCCACTCAACTGCAAAAGGTGGGGGACAGAGAAGACCTTCAAGCCAGAAGGACCTGAGGTTGAATCCCTCACTGAGTTCTGGCAAGATATCGGAACTGCTTGAGCCTCAGTGGCTGCGTCTATAGAATGAAAAGAAGTGAAAGTGTTAGTCACTCAGTTGTGTCTGACTCTTTGCAACCCCTTGGACTGTAGCCCGCCAGGCTCCTCTGTCCTTGGCATTCTCCAGGTACAAATACTGGAGTGAGGAGCCATTTCCTCCTCTAGGGGATCTCCCTAACTCAGGGATTGGACCTGAGCGTCCCGCACTGCAGGCAGATTCTTTACCCTCTGAGCCACCAGGGAAGCCGTCTCATAATATAGAACGAGAGCCATCTAATACTGATGGCCATGTGGTATAGAGTTGGGGAGAGCCTACGCAGGAAACAGTCTGGAAGTGCAGCCCAGGGGAAGGGTGGCTGAAGCTCATTCCACAATCAGCTTGGCAGGGGGGAGCCTGGCCTCCCAGCCTTGGGTCCTGGCCTCCATCCCCGTAGCTGTCTGATCAGCAGTCTGCAACGTGCCTCCCTGAGTGAGGTCTGACAACAGCCCTGGGGAGGCATCCCCACTGTAAACAGTGGGTCCCTGCACTTCTCCTGATCTGGTGCCTCAGCCCTGGGTGCCTTGTGGCCCCTGGGCCTCTGGCTCCAGAACAGCGGTGGAAAAGAAAGATCTGCCCAGCTTCCTGCAGGCCTAGTGGTTGTGCAAGGCTGTCTGATTCCAAACAAACTGCAAAACCTACTGCCTCTCAGGCATTCTGGCCAGCAGGTGGCCAGGTGGCCACAGCTAGGGACAGCCAGGGCCTGGGTCACAGGCTATGCCAGCCCGACCAGGGGTAAACCTAGACTCCTGGTGTCTGGGCCTGGCAAAATGGAAAGATCTCTGGACAGGGAGTCAGGCAGTGGTCCTAGTTCCTAGTTCTACTTCCCCCCACCAATTCGCTGTGTGATGAAGGGCAAGTTCTTTCCCTTCTCTGGGCCTTAGTTGCCTCGGCTGAGCCCGAGGAGTTTGGTGGCAATGATTCCACAGGGTGCCTTCCATCCTGGTGTTCTGGGAGTCTGAGTTCTTGTGTCCTAGAGATTGGACAGCGTCTCCCCAGATTCTGGATGAGGGCCACGCCCACCCCTCTCCATTCATTATCAGCTCCAACTCCAACCACAGGTAAGAGAAGAACTCTGTTTGACTGTAGCTCTTGTAAGAAGAGCAAGGCAGTTTTCTTGGAAGTTTCCTGCTGCTGCTTCATTCATAATTTAATTCACTCTTGTATTCAATGAAATGGAAACATTTTTAAAAACCATTCATTCATTTGGTTAACAATTATTAAGGGACACCTACTAGGTGGCAGGTGCCATGCTGGGATCTGGGAGTCACTGGTGAGCCAGGTGAGCAGGGTCCTAGTTTCCTGGAGCTCACAGGCCCGCCCAGCCTGAGTTTCCTGAGAAGCGGCAACAGCAGGCCTACAAGTCGTGTCTGGAGAGTAAGCGGCGAGAACCCCAGTCCCTGGTAAGACCTCATCCACTCCCACCGTGCAGAGCCCTGTCCTCAACACTGAAGGGAAGTGCACGCCAAGTCACTTCAGTCGTGTCTGATTCTTTGTGACCCTATGGACTGTAGCCCATCAGGGTCCTCTGTCCATGGGATTCTCCCAGCAAGAACACTGGAGTGGGTTGCCATTGCCCTCCTCTGGGGGGATCTTCCAGACCCAGGGATTGAACCCATATCTCTTATGTCACCTGCATTGGCAGGCATGTTCTTTACCACTAGTGCCACCTGGGAAGCCCCTGAGAGTAAGCAGAGGAAAATAAATCCTGCCCCCAGGAAGCCCTCATGTGGACAGGTGCCTAGTCCCTACCTCTGGAGCCGGTGGGGGAACCAGCCACCACCTCAGGGACTCACAGAAGCCTTGCATCAGCAGGCGCAAAGCTGGGCCCTGCCCTGAGCATCCTGAGGAACAGCCTGCAAGGAGTGGGACCATTTCCTCTTGGGCCTCTTGCCTGGCATACGGGCTAACATAATGTTTGGTGAGACAGGGTCTTCCCCCAAATCGGAGGAGACAGATTCAGAGGTGTGTCTTTATTAGCAGTTACCTGCTTTAACTCCTCTGCTAGATAGTTCTTGGGGGCGCCAGGAGGGACTGGAAGTGCAGCCAGGAGCAACTTGGGGCTGAGTGATGAAGGAGGTGGCTGCCGAGGGGAAGGAGGCCGCAGCAGAGGCTCCTACCACCTTATGCAAGAGGGGGAACAAAAGGGCTTTCTGGGAGGCATTAGAAGATGAAGTGGCTGGGTCCAGAGCAAACTCAGCAAGCCCCTGGGGCCCTGAGTTAGCAGTAGCAACTGAAAGGGGGGGATTACCGCCCATGGCCCCCCTCACAGAGGCACCACCCCCTGGTCCCCGCCTGGGCCTCCTCACCAGCTAATCTGCTGCCTTCCCTGAGCTCCTGCAAGGGGCCTGGTGAGGGGCTGCTCTCTTCCACTTAGAGGGGAACAGAGCCTTCCTAGGGAAGGAGCTACCTGACCCCTGACCCCTGACCCTTGGGGCACAGGCCCTGAGCAGGCTGGGTGGCCCAATTTGGGGCCAGTCAGACACTTGACTGAGCTCTGGGTTTGAGGGGAAATCACTGCTCCTCTCTAGGCCTCCCCTTCCTGGTGATCAGTGAGAATTAGGGATGCGGACCACTGGCAATCGCAGGGGTCCTTGGGCTGATTCCAGCAGGCATGAGGGAAGCTTCCTCTTAGTCATGTGGTTCCTGGTGAGCAGGTGTGTCCCCAACGCAGATGGGTCTTTGAATTTTTGGACTGATGGGAGTCTAATTGTTAAAAATGAGAAGATATTTGAAGTCCCACAGTCTGGTCCCCACTGGCCTTCCCAGTTTTACTTCTTAAGAAAAATATATGTATATATATATATATATATATATATATACATATTTATTTATTTAGGCTATGCTGCTTCTTAGTTTCGGCATGTGGGGTCTATGTTTTTGGCCTAGTTGCGGCATGTGGGCTCTAGTTCCCTGACCAGGGATCAAACCTGAGCCCCCTGCATTGGGAGCATGAAGTCTTAAATACTGGACCACCAGGAAAATCTCCCAGTTTTACTTCTTAATACCTCCTGTGTTGTAACTGATGTTGCAATAACAGCAAGCTGCAGACACCATGCTGTCTGTGTGTGATGTTCAAAATTCTCTGCAATTCCCTGTCCTGGCTCACTCTCCATTTCTTAAGGCCCAGCGCTGTCAGCACCCTCCTGCCCCTCCTCACAGCTCTCAGCGCACTAACTCAGTTAACCCTCTTCTCTGTGTCTTTCTCCCAAGAGACTATTGGCTTCATCTTCCTTTAAAAAAAAAATTTTTTTTTGATGTGGGCCTTTTTTAAAGTCTTTATTGAGTTTATTACAATGTTTCAGTTTTATGTTTTGGTTTTTTGGTCACAAAGCATTTGGGATCTTGACTCCCTGACCGGGATTGAACCTGGACCCGCTGCTTTGGAAGGCAGAATCTTAACCACTGAGCCACCAGGAAAGTCCCACTGCTGGTTCCTTGAGAGCTGGTGTAGAGCTGGCACCTGAGCCACACAGGACCTGAGCCTGCTGGCAACACCTGGTGATCAGGACAGCTCGCAGGGTGCAGGGGAGACCAGAGTGGCACAGGAGCACAGTTACAGAACTGCCTGGGTATGGAGTGCAGTAGAGAGACTTACAAGGAGGCAGGAGAGTGTGAAAACCGGGGGGATCTGTACGTAGAAGCTTCCAGAAGCAAGACCTGCCAGGGTAGAAGAAGCCCGGCACAAACAGAGCATTCCAGGGGGAGGGAATGCTGGGAGAGGGAGGCGGCTGTGGGCAGGAGCTGGGGCCTGGAGAGAGGGTGGGAGACGTGGCCGGGGTGGTCAGGCTGGGCCTCTAGAGGCTGTGCGGAGGATTTTAGGCCTTATCCAAGGAGTAACATGAAGCTATTAAGGGGTTTTAAGCAGTTGAGGGAGTGAGGTGATGAGATTTGCATTTCTAAAAGATCACTTTCATCAGTGTGGAGAGTGGATTAGGAGGGACAAGAGGCTATTGCTGTTGAGAGAGGGGATGGAGAGGGGAAGGGACAAACTGAGAGGTTTAGGATGGGAGCTGACAGAACTCGGAGACTGGATGATTTGGAGGAAGAGGGTGGAGGCTCCAGGCTTCCCACTCACCCCACGGGCCAGTCAGTGGCCCTGGGGAGCCTGTTAGCCCCTGCATGCTTGTGGACCCCCATCGGCCATGGTGCAGGGTTGGGGATGCTGGAGCCAGCCCCTCTTCTCCGAGCAGCCCTGTGGGACAGGAGTGTGGGGCCAGGCTGCAGCTGCCCAGCTCTTCCCTGAGGTCAGTGCACCAGTAAACCTGCCCTCATGGATGGGGGCCACAGATTCACACGGACTCAGACCATCCATATGTGCACGTGTACCTTAGACTCATAGATATATTCATAGCATAGCATAGCTTGGATGTAGACATTAGAACACTTATCCCAAGACTCAGATTTACAGAGTGGGCCCCCCAACGTGTACTTGTTGACATGTATAATTAGGTCTATTGATGATAAAAAAAAAAAAAAAAAAAACACAAGATTTAGTGGCTGTTTGATATGGGCCAGATTTCAATCACTTCATATCCCTAGTGGCTCAGACGGTAAAGAACTTGCCTGCAATGCAGGAGACCAGGTTCAATCCCTGGGTCAGGAAGATACTTTGGCGATGGGAACGGCTACCTACTCCAGTATTCTTGCCTGGAGAATTCCAGGGTCAGAGGAGCCTGGTGGGCTCACAAAGTGGACTCCATGGGGTCACAAACAGCTGGACACAACTGAGCGACTTATACTTACGTGACAAATCCCATAAAGATGCACAAATATTGACAGAGCATACTCACAGTACCTGTGTGTTGTTGATCACACGTACTCACATGTATGCACGACCTATGCACATTCAAGCACCTAAATATTATTCAGTGCATACTTTGATATAAAGGTACACACATTTATTATAAAGGCATAAGTTTCTGCAGAGATATTCAAGTGCACACACACAGGCACACTCATATATGCAGTATACACATTCAGTTCACACGTGTACATTTTTTCTTTTGTGCCAGGTACACAGGTTGTACACACACATCCTCGTAGGCAACACAAGTGATACACACTTGCACATACATCACAGGCTTGTGCACACCCGCACACATGTGCAGGACACACAGATACACACTCTTTTACCTTTTCTCACGCAGGGCGATTTATGACTGGCCAGGCTCATGTCCGGACTTCCCATTAACATTAATGAGGTGATGTCGCTGGGCTGTTCCTAAACGCTTGTCCTGCAAAGGCAAGGGTGGGGGTGGTGGCCAGGAGGAGGGGACAAGGAGGCCACGGTCACAGAAGAACAGCTAATTATCCGGCTGACCAGGGTTTGATTGTTTTTCCCACGGTTCCCCCAACTGTCCCTAATGCAAGGCCAGGTCTGGCTGCACCAGAGGGTGTTGGGGGCAGGAAGCTAGATGAAGAAAGGGGGAGGGGAAGAAGGGAGCAGGAGAAATTGGTGGGGGGTGGGCGGTGACTGACCCCAGTTTCAGTATCCTCCTCCCCCTTCCTCAGACATCCCCTTTGCCTGGAGCTGGAATTGTTTCCTGAAGGGGTTCAGAATTCCTGAAGTTTGAGTTCCTGAGGGCTTGTCCTCCTCACCATGAACTTTGTATCAGAGTCACATTCAACTTTTATTTCAGGAACTTTGATTCGCTGACTTAGGGGGCAGAAAAGGAGCCCCGCCTGTGTTTCTCCCTTAATGAGGAATGCAGGAGGTAACCAAGCGCGGTCATCACTGCCTCCTTCCTCCATTCAGTCTTCCCACCGTCACCTCAGTGAAACACCTTTCCCAAGCATAAGTAAGGCTGGGCTTCCCGTGAGCTCCTCAGAGGAATGGCTCCCAGGCCTGAAGGGCTAATGCTCAAATCATTATGGTAATGGGAAACTGCAATAATTTAAATGCAATAAGCGCAAATAGCCTCTACACACCTCTTCCCTGCTTGCAAAGGTGTCTTTCAGTGTCTTGATTCACATGAGGCTCAGAAGAGTCCTGTCAGGGTTGCAGGGCAGGTGGGTCCCTGCAGGTTCAGTTGCTTCAGTCGTGTCCGACTCTGCGAACTTATGGACTGTAGTCCTCCAGGCTTCTCTGTCCATTGGATTCTCCAGGCAAGAATACTGGAGTGGGTTGCCATGCCCTCCTCAACGGGGATCTTCCCGACCCAGGGATAGAACCCTAGTGTCCTGCGTCTCCTGCATTGCAGGCCGGGGGAAACCCTGGGGACAGGCATGGTTATCCCCATTTCACTGATGTGGAACCTGAGGCCGAGAGAGGAAAGGGTCTCCCATGGTCATGTGATTGAGGAGGGGCAGGCTGAGGCTTGAATCTTTTAAGCCTCTTCTCTGTGAATCACTGCATGCTCTCTTTCATGTATTTGTGTGGCTCCCCCCACCCACCCACCCCCCCCCCACCCACTAAACAA